>PVJX010025036.1:0-27399 GCA_004027295.1 Dolichotis patagonum | reverse complement strand
ATACAAACACTGTAGACAGGGAGATTTGATGACCTGGAAAAGCTTAAAGATAAAGTAATAGCAGAAACTAAAGGTTGACCTACATCAATACTACTAGGCTTGTCAGCCTAAGAAGAATATAGGACTCATCCAACAGGCCCTGCATCAGGAAGACAGGTGACTGGCCCACCTATTCATTGGGGGACCCAGCAACTGGACAAACATCAACCTTACAGTAGGTCACCAAAATACACACTAATAACAGTTGACACTAGCAGGTGTGAAGGAACAAACAATAAACTGAAAGAGGAAAATGGCAAAATGAAAAAGCAAAATGCAATCTCAAACACTCAGTCCATCAGCAGCAAGTACAGGAGACACTGAATTAGAGGACTCCAAAAGTAAAACACTAGAAATATCTGAAAAGATAGTGAATGTAATAAAAAATAACTCCATGAGGCCATAAAGGAAATAAAATTAGAAGTACTCTCCCATGTAAAGATAGAAGTAACAACTTTAGTAAAGGAGTTGCTGAGCACAGCTAAAGAATAAATAGAGAAAAAAAAAGCAGAAGCATTGGAAACTGATTGAAACCTTGAATGAACAATGTAGAAAACAAGCAGAATTCATGAAACAATCTGAAACAGACATCCAAGAAACAAAAAATTCTATTCAAAGCATGCAAAACCTTTTAAATGCAGCTAAGGATAGGATTTTGGAACTTGTGGACAGGATCACAATTAAGGATCATGAAAAGATAGAACTTTTAAAAATAACAAAGCAGCATGAAATGACAATCCAGAAGCTTCACGATAATGCCAAGAGCAACAATATAAGATTAATAGGCATTTGTGAAGACACTGGAGGCAACACAAATGACATCTAAAATATTTACAGAAATAATAGCAGAAAATTTCCCAAACATGGGGAAAAAATCTGATATGCAGATAAGTAAGGCATATAGAACACCAAACAGTCACAACCAACATAAATCTACACCCAGACACATAATAATTAAGATCTCAGACATACAACATAAAAATAGAATACTAAAAGCTGTTAAGAAAAGACACAAGTCACCTATTGAGGAAACCTATAGAATCACAGCAGACTTTTCAGTACAAACCCTCAAGTCAAGATGTGGTTGGAATGAGATATTTCAAGCTTGGAAAGAAAACAACTTTCAACACATATTGATGGACCCAGCAAAACTTTCATTCAAATTTAATGGAGAAACAAGATACTTCCACGACAAAGAACAACTGAAGAAATTCATGTCCACCAAACCAACCCTAAACAGAGTGTTGAGAGACATACTAGACAGAGATAAAAATGAGCACAATCCCCAGAAAAACAACAGAAAGAAACCACCAGGTAGGACAAGCAATTAAATAAGGGGGTAAAGCAGAAAGAAAACAATTGGAACATAACTTGGCAAAGTTGAGCCAGTACTTACCAGTGATATCCATAGATGTAAAGGGCCTCAGTTCAACTATCAAAACAAATAGGTTGACAGAATGGATCAAGAAACAGGATCCCAAAATGTGCTGTATACAAGAAATACATCAGACCCAAAAGGAAACTCATAGATTAAAAGTCAAAGGAAGGAATACAGTATTCCATGTAACAAGATTCCAGAGTAAAGCAGAGGTAACTATTCTATTTGCAAACAATGTGAACTTCAAGCCTAAAATGATTAAAAGACACAAAGTCACTACATACTCATAAGTGAAAAAATTCAAGAGGAAGAACTAACAATTATAAATATATATGCACCAAACATAGGAGCACTTAACTATGTAACACAATACTAATGGACATGAAAAACCAAATACACAAGAACCCAATTATTACAGGGGAACTTAACAGCCCATTGTCGCAAGAGATACATCAACTAGACAAAAAATCAGCAAAGAAATAATAGAACTGAATCATATCTGTGAGCAATTGGACTTACTAGATGTTTACAGAGTGCCCCACCCAACCACAACAAAATATACATTCTTTTCAGCTACACACAGGACATTCTCCAAAAGAGACCATATATTATCCCATAAAACATTCTTAAGTGAATGCAAAGGTATTGAAATTATCCCATGCATACTATCTGACCATAACGCACTGAAATCAGAAATTAATGGCAAAAGAAATTGCAAAGCCTTAATGTATACATGGAAATTCAATTGTAATCTGTGGGATGCAATGAAAGCAGTCTTAAGAGGGAAATATATAGCAATAAATTGTCATATCAAGAAAACAATGACCACAAATAAACAACCTAATGCTTCGTCTCAAGCTTCTAGAAAAAGAAGAGCAAGTTAAAGCCAAAGCTCATAGAAGACAGGAAATTTGTAAAGATTAGAGCAGAAAGCAATGCAATTCAAACTAATTTTATATAATAAGTCAAAAAACTGGTTCTTTGAGAGAATAAGCAAAATTGACAAACCTCTAGCTAACTTTATCAAGAAAAGAAAGAAAAAACCCAAATTCATGCAATAAGGACTGAAAAGGGAGAAATTATTACAGTTCCCATGGAAATTCAAAAGATCATGAATACCTACTTTGAAAATCTCTACTCACATAGAGAGGAAAACACAGAGGAAATGGAAAGATTTCTAGAAACATATGAACTACCAAAGCTCAACCAAAAATGTATAGCAATTTTGAATAATCCAGTGTCAGCCATTGAAATTGAAAACATAATAAAAAACTTACAAAGAAAAGCCCAGGTCCTGATGGATTCATGGCTGAATTCTAAAAAAAATTTAAAGAAGATTTAATGCTAATATTCCTTAAACTCTTCAATGAATTGGAAAAGAAAGCAATCCTCCCTAAATGTTTCCTGAAGGCAAGTACTACTCTCATACCAAAATCAGAGAAAGACACAACAAAAAGGAGAACTATAGGCCAATCTCACTGATGAACATAGACACAAAGATTCTCAATAAAATACTGGCAAATAGAATGCCGCAAATCATCAAGAAAATTATACACTTGGCCAAGTGGATTCATTTCAGGAATACAGGGATGGTTTAACATATGCAAATCAATAAATGTTATAAGCCATATCAACAGAGCCAAAAACAAAAACCATATTATCATCTCAATAGATGCAGAAAAAGCTTTCAATAAAGTCCAACACATGTTCATGACAAAAATTCTTCAGAAATTCGGAATACACAGTGTCTACCTCAACCTTATAAAGGCCATCTATGACAAATCAACAGCCAATATTATACTAAATGGGCAAAAACTGAAAGCCTTCACTTTAAAATCAGGAACAAGACAAGGATGTCCACTATCACCACTCCTATTCAATATAGTTCTGGAAACACTAGGCAGGGCAATCAGACAAGAGAAAGAAATAAAAGGAATAAAGATAGGAAAGGAAGAAGTCAAATTGTCACTATTTGCAGAAGACATGATACTCTATATAGAAGACCCAAAAAACTCCATTAAAAGACTACTAGAGGTAATAAACAAATTCAGCAGTATAGCTGGATACAAAGTCAATGCTCAAAAATCAATAGCATTCCTGTGCACAAACAAGAAACTCACTGTGAGAGAAATTATGGAAATATCACCCTTCACAATAACATCTAAAAAAATGAAACACTTAGGAATCAACCTAACTAAAAATGTAAAATACCTATATGCTGAAAATTTACTACGTTAAAAAAGGATATTGAAGAGGATATTAGAAAGTGGAAAGATGTTCCATGCTCTTGGCTAGGAAGAACCAACATCGTGAAAATGGCCAAAGTTCCCAAACTGTGATACTGATTTAACACAATACCAATCAAAATACCATTGACATACCTCACAGATCTACAGAAAACACTCCTAAAATTCATTTTCAACCAAAATAAACCTAGAATAGCAAAGGCAATTCTGGGTAATAAAGGCAAGACAGGAGTTATCTCAATTCCTGACTTGAAACTCTACTACAAAGCCACAGTGATAAAATCAGCATGGTAGTGGCAGAGAAATAGACCTGAGGACCAATAGAACAGATTGGAAGATGGAAGTATAAGTACAAAGACACTCAGCCACCTGATATTTGACAAAGGGACTAAGCATGTTCACTGGAAGAAGGATAGCCTCTTTAATAAATGGTGTTGGAAAAATTGGCTCTCCACATGCAGAAGCCTGAAACTAGATCCATGCCTATCATCATGCACAAAACTAAAGTCTAAGTGGATCAAAGACCTAAACATTAAAAAAGAAACACTAAATCTACTAGAAGATAAGGTAGATAGAAGTCTTGGAGACATAGGGGTAGGTAGAGAATTCATGAACAAAATGCAAACTGCACGGGAAACACTTCAGAGAATCAACAACTAGGATCTCATATTATTGAAAAGTTTCTGCACTTCAAAAGAAATCACCATCAGAGTGAAAAGAAAACCCACAGAATGGGAAAGAATTTTAGCCAGCAACCCCTCAGACAAAGGACTTATATCAAGAACATACAAAGAATTGAAAAACATCAACCCCCCCCAAATTCAAAGACTCTCTTCAAAAATGGGCAGCTGAGATGAACACACAGTTCTCAGACGAAGACACACAAATGGCAAATAAATATATGAAGAAATGTTCACCATAACTGTTCATTTGAGAAATGCAAATTAAAACAGCATTGAGATTTCTTCTCTCTCTGGAAAGAATAGCTGCCATCCAGAAATCAACTGTTTACAAATGTTTGCTAGGCTGCGGGGGAAAAAGGAACACTGCTCAACTGTTGATGGGAGTGTAGACTAGTGCAACCACTATCGAAATCAGTATGAAGAATTCTCAGAAGACTAGACTGCAAGCTCCATTCAACCCAGCTATTTCCCTCCTGGGTATTTTCCCAGAAAGGCTGAAAAGGTCATATCACAGTGATATATGTGCACCCATGATCATAGCAGCACTATTTGTAATAGCTAAATCTTTGAAACAATCAAGATGCCCATAAACTGCAGAGTGGATGAAAAAGATGTGGTATTTTTATATAATGGAATATTATTCAGCTATGAAGAATGATGATCCTGAGGCCTTCATATGTAAATGGAGGCAACTTGAGACTATCCTCATCAGTGAAATAAATAAGAATCATATTTATAAATATCACATTGTGTCTCTAGTGTAACAAGTAATAAGAACTGTAGGAGTAATAAAACCCAACATATGTAATTGCTACTGTAAAAATGAGAGGAAAAGAAAGTGCTCTAAAGGATATAGCTGCATGTATGTTTAAGTGTGTAAGATGGAAGACCATATTGCTGTTTTTGTTAGATCGTGGAGCAGAACTGTTAACAGTCTCATTGTTTGAATGTGAACTTTGTATGTTTTAATTTTGTGACTTGAACAACTATTTCCAAGATGACAGTATGTAAGTTATCAAGTAATGATTTCTTAGGGGGGGGGTTGTTCTTTTCTTTTTTTTCTTGGAATTCTGTATTGTTGCTACTGCTTTTTCTGTTTTGTTTTGTTTCTCTTCAAATAAAATTTAGAAATAAATAAATAAATAAATAAATAAACTAACTTAAAGAATCTGCAGCTCTTCACTAATCAAATATTTGCTACCCAGAATGGTGCTATTATTTTTGAGAAGTATTCAGAAGAAAATTGATTCCTGACATGAAGGAGAATGTGAACAGTCAAGGTAATCCACATGGGGAAAATTAAAGGACAGCACATTTCCACCAGCCCATCTTTTTAAAAGCATAGTAAACTATATTGAAACACAGTATTTTACATTTTACATGCTCCAGAATTGTAAAAGCTCATTTCAGTTGTGGGGTAAGTGATGTTATGTATTTTTCCTGTTTTGTCTATTCTGCTCTGTAGAGGATACATCATTGTTGAGGAACTATTCTCTGTGTAAAATTGTTCTCTAGTAAAATTGTTATTTTTTTAAGTGCTATTCCCTTTCAAAGGCATTTTTCTTACAAAATCTGTAGGAAGCAAAAAAAGCCATTAAAATTCTATTCCCCCAACAAATTTGTTTTACTACTAGATTCTGAATCTCAGCCTTCCACTGGGGCTTTGCCAAGAAGCTCTGAAGTTCTGAAGTCCATCCGTGGCAAAGTTAATTGGGTTTTCCTATCCTTGGAAAAAGGTCTGCTCTCCTCAGGAGCTCCTCAGGATTCTGTCTAGAGCCACTTAAGGCTGCCAGACATCTCAGATGCTTCCTTCCTTGGGAGAGATAACGTGTGTGTGACTGAACGGTGGTGTTTACACATCAGGAGGCAGCAAGCAGAATTATAAAGCAGGTTATGTTGGCTTTAGTATTTTCCTTTTCTGAAGCCTCATCTCTCTGCTGAGATTTCCCAGCATGTATTTATGTTACCTTCTCCAGAGAGAGATTGAGAGCTACTAACCAGGCTCCAATCTGGCTATGCCTACTGTTTCTCTGTTCTTGACCTTTCTTTTTACTCTTCCCTGTCTAAGCCTATCTGATAGTAGATCTATTCTCTTCCATTCTGTTTTTTTATTAGCAAGTGATAGACCTGCTTGTTTTATCATAATCATAGTCTATAATAAGTTTACCTCACTCTCTATCCACCTGTCATATCACACAGTAGATTTCAACAGGGACTAGTGGTTGACAGAGAGGTAATCTAAAATAAGAGAAAAATTTCAGCCACAATGTGTGGTAGTTTGTTAACTTTATGCAGCCAAAAAATACACAAATACTTTTGGAGCTTTCCTTTTATTTCAGTGACAATGTATTTTTTCCTTTCTCAGAGTCATTAAGGATCAAATAAATTTGATTCTTCTTGAAGAAAATGTAAAATTGGAGTCTCAGCTAATTACTTTACCTTTTCTCTGTTCTGCTGCCAAAGCCAGCAGAAGAAATTTGAACATAATTTTTTTTAGCTTTCAATGCTGGTAAAACAGAAATATAACATAATGTTTGTTATGTATTTGAACTTTAAAAGCATCAAGGAAAAACGTGTGTATGTGTGTGAGTGTGTTTATGTGTGCACGGATGTGAGTGCAGGAAAGTTTGTCTCTTGTGTGTTCCAGGACAGGTCTTCAGACAACCTGAGGCTGACCCAATTCTCCCTGATTTTATCTCATGGTTCTCAAGAATATCTCTAGATTATGTTAGGTTGCAACATCATGAGAAAAGGGAAGGACTGCTTGGAACAGCCCAGAATCTGCTCCTTTGTCCTACAGAGTTAGAATGTGCTCAGCTGTTTAACTCAACATACCATGCAGCCCATCACATATATAACCCAGCCAGGCTGCCTTGAGAGTTCCTCAGCTGTGCTACAAGTGGATATATGTAATCAAGCCTCCTGACCAGGCATTTTATTCTGCCTCCAGAAACAACCCACAATGAATCCTAGGCTTCTACTGTCTCTAATGCTTTTTTGTGGATAATAAATCTGCTTTCATGAAACTTTTGAGCTCAGGTCCACTATCAAAACCAGACTCAAACAGGTGAGTAACAAATGCACAGTGGATTTGCTTATATGTGTATGAATATCTCATTTGTAGAGGCCCAATGTCCAGGCATATCTGAACTGGATTCTTCACTTAGTGTCCTACAAGGCTGATGTCAAGGCATAAGTCAGTGTTGGCTTCTCTTTTGAGTGAGGATCTTTTCCAAGTTTCAATACAATTCATTTCATTTTGACTTTAGAGCTAAGTTCCCAGTTTTCTTGGTGACCACTGACCAGGGCAAAATTAAGTTTCTAGCTGCTTGCTGTTCTCTGCCAATGTCTTGATGACACTGCAGTTCATTTCTGAGGACAAGCAGTAAAATGTCCTCATTGCCATTCATTTCTCACATGTCTTTCTTTTCTTTCTAGATTCTTTTTTTAAAAGGCCTCCCTGATTATATCAGACCTTCTTATACTTCAGAAGTTGGACTAAACTGGATGTGCATACCCAGTAATGGAAATTTTGGAGGCTTTCTCAGAAGGCTGCCTACCACTGAGATTGTCTTGGTTTTCTTTTAAATATTTAGTGAGGGAAAGGGAAGTTAAATGATGAATTGTGATAAGAAGAGAAAATCAGGACCCTACATGCAATCAATCCGTGTTGAAATCATAGACCCTAGCATATGAATACTCTGGAAATGGTACTTTTAATAGAACTTTCTGCACTGATGAAAATACTCTGTCATGTCCTGTTCCATAAGTAGTCATTGAACATAAGAATTAGAAATACAGCTAGTAAATAAAGTGCCTGGATCTTAAATTTGATTTATTTTTATATGACTTAAATAGCTATATGCCTCTAATGTTGCCATATTGGAGAACAAAATGTAACCTTCGGTCCCTCTTGAAGGATGGAACAGTATCATCTCCCATGTGATGAAGTGTCTAGTTTGGCTATTATATCTTGCCTGCATTCTTTACTTCTGCCTGGGATTGCATTTGAACTCTTAACTTATTGTTTTTATGTTTATGATTTACTTCTGCGTTTGTCTTCCTGCCTAATTCATGGGTTTAGATATTGATCCATTTCCTGTATAAATTATACACAGGAAATAAAAGTAGATGAATTTTATATAGGAAAATTAAAGTAGATGAACCAATAAGATACCCAGAAAGGAAATAGCTAGATTAAGTGAAATTTCCATTTTTTTTCCTTTTATGTTTATATTTTTTAAACTTTATTTTAAAGATAATAAAACAAAAACAAAACAACAGAACAAAGCAGGTAAGAACAAAACAGTGCAAGTAACACAAGATTTCAAAACACGACAACAGGAAATCAGTAGTGGTTACCATAATATCTCTTATTTTCTTCAAAATAATTGTCCAAATCTTCACACACAATGAATTCAAACAAAACAAAATAGTATAAAACCATTCAAAACAAAAGAATGAAACCATTACAGGCTTTCAAAACCAGACAATAGGAAAATCAACAATGCCTAGCATAACATCTCTTGTTATCTTCAAAATAGCAGTCCATACCTTTTCCTTTTAAAAACAAAATATAACAAAAAAGAATAAAAATGATACAGCATTTAAAAAATATAGGAAATTAACACTAGTTGATATGTTGGATATTGTTATTTTAAAAATAGTTGTTCAGATTACAAGGTTTAGGCAAGAAAAAATGATCAAACAATAAAACCACAAACTGTTTTTGATGAACTTACAGAGATTAGTAATATAGTTATCTTTCTTGTATTTATGTATATATACACACACAAATCTATGTATACTTACATACTTTCATACTTTTCTTTTCTTTTTTTTCTCCTTTCCCCTATCCCAGTTGTTCTTTCCTTTCTTTCATTTTTACAATATCTATTGTACATTTTGGATGTGACTACTCTTTAAGTTTTTTTTTACATTAGTGAAACAATATGATATTTACAGATGCAAGTCTGATTTATTTCACTTTTGATTATTGTCTCAAGTTGCATCCATTTACAAATAAAAGCCTGATTTTTATCCTTCTTTATAGCTGAATAGTACTCCATTGTACAAAAACACCACATCTTTTTTATCTACTCCTCGGTTGATGGGCATTTGGGTTGTTTTCAAGATTTACCTATTACCAATTGTGCTGCTATAAACATGGGTGCACATATGTCCTTGTGGCATGATGTTTTCAATTATTTTGGGAAAATACCCAGAAGGGGAATAGCTGGATTGAATGGGAACTAAAATCCTAGTTTTTTGAAGAATCTTTACACTGATTTTCACAGAGTCCTGCAGTGGAAACGTATTCTTTTTTCTCCACACCCAATCAACATTTGTCATTGGTTGATTTCTTGATGACAAGCATTTTTTCTGTGGTGAAATATAACCTCAATGTTGTTTTAACTTGCATTTCTCAAATGACCAGTGATGTTGAATATTTCTTGATGTAGTTATTTGCCATTTGTGTATCTTTAGCTCAGAAGTGCATGTTCTTCTCAATTGCCTAATTATGGATTGGGTCTTTGAATTTGTTTTTCAATTCTTTATGTGTTCTAGATAGAAGTCCTTTTCCTGAGGGACAGTTGACTAAATTTTTTTCCCTGTCTGTGAATTATGTTTTCACTGTGTTGGTGATTTCCTTTGATGTGCAAAAGCTTTTTCATAAGATGAAATCTCGGTTGTTGATTCTTTGAAGTACTTTCCATGAAAGTTGCAATTTGATCATGAACTCTTTGTTTACACCTATGTCTTCAAGATTTCTACTTATCTTGTCTTCTAGTAGGCTTAGTGTTTCTGTTTTCATATTTACATATTTGGTCCATTTTGACTTTAGTTTAATACATGGTGATGGGCATGGGTCTAGTTTTAATCTTCGGCATGTGGAAAGCCAAGTTTCCCAGCATCATATATCAAAGAGGCTATGTTTCTTCTGGTAAGCATGTTTGGTCACTTTGTCAAAGACAAAGTGGTTGAGCATCTTTATAGTCATATCTGCATCTTCTAACCTCCATTGATCCTCAAGTCTTTTTTTTTTACAATATCATGCTGATTTTATCACAGTAGTTTTGTAGTAAAATTTAATGTCAAAATTGTGATACTTCTTGCCTTGTCTTTGTTGCCCAGGATTTCCTTTTCTATTCTAGATCTCTTCTGTTTCCAAATGAATTTTAGGAATGTCTTCTCTGGATCTGTGAGGTATGCTAATTATATTTTACTGGGATTTCATTAAACCTGTATAACAGTTTTGAGACTATGTCCATTTTTTCAATGTTGCTGCTTCCTATCTAAGAGTAAGGGTTATATTTCCATTTTCTGTCATAAAGAAGAATATACTTGAGTTAGTTATAGGAAAATGAATGTACCTGGAGACTATAATATTAAATGAAATGAATCAGAGATACAAGCTTAAATATTACATGGTTTCTCTCATATGACAAATGGTAAATATAAATAAAGATCAAAATAAAAAGTAGAAAGTAGAGCTCAGGTCCAGAAGGCAGTGATAACCATTTGGAATGCTTCCAGTTGGTAACCAACTCAGGTCCAGGAGGCAACAGCTGGCCCTGTCACCACATGCACTTCAACCACCATCAGGGCCACTTCCCATCCCAGATAGCCAGCACAGGCTGGGTAAAACAGCTTCCAGCCCTGCACAGCACACGCAGTGGCCACCATTGGATACCTGTAGACAGTATTGGCCAGGAGAACCAGTCATACTTCAGAGACATTGTAGCCAATATGAGAGGTATCTGGACCCTACCTCAAACTTGTCTGGAAGAACTCAGGAAAATGTAAAAAGGAAGAGGCAAAAGGCAGTCCCTGGCCTCCAACCCAAGCAGAGCAAGTCCAGGAAATGTAAGCATGGAAGAAATTGGTAGTTGCACACCTGAAGTTCCTGAAATGACGGCAACTGAAGTAAAGAAACAACTTCATGAGGCTCTAAAAAATTATAACAGATTCAGAAACTATGCTCAACTATAGCAGAGTAAGAGATATGGTGTTAGCTACTGTTGATGTCCAGTTGTCTTAATGTAAAGTACTGTGTTGCCTAGGTTGTCCTGTTCTGATCTGCTCTGTACTGCCACCTTTTGTTTTATTCTCTTTCAAACAAAAAATAAATAAAATTAAAATTAAAAAATTATAACAGAAATACTATCTCAAGTAAAAGAAGAAATGAAAAACATAATAAAAGAATTGCTAAACATCTCTTAAGAAGACAGACTTAAAAAATAGAGAAATACAAAAAATGAGGGAAACTGTCAATAAACAATATAAGAGAGATATAGAATGTATGAAACAGATTTTAAAAAATCCAGGAAATTAAAAACTCTACTGAAAGCTGGAAAAACTACTTGAAAGAAACTGAAGATAGATTTTCAGACCTTGAAAACAGGTATGTAGCTTGTGATTATGATAGGAAAGTTCTCTTTAAAATAACAAGGAACCAAGAAATAACAATTCAATGGCTGCAAGAGAGCACATGCACACATTCAAAATAATTAAGGATAATAGGTGTCAGCAGAAAAGTAGGGGTCAACACAAATGACATTAAAAGTCTATTTACAGAATTAATAGCAGAAAACTTCCCAAACATTGGAAAAGGACATGACATACAGAAAAGTGAGGCATATAGAACTATAGTTAGCCATAAACAAAATAAATCTACTCCTAGACATATAATAATCAAGATCCCAGAAATTCAACACAACAATAGAATATTAAAAGCTGGTAAGAAAAAAAACAGATCACCTATAAAGGAAAACCCATCAGACTCATGACAGACTTCTCAACACAAACTATCAAGAAGAGATTAGAGTGAAGTGTTTCAAGTCCTGAAAGTAAACAACTTCCAACCCAGATTGCTGTACCCTGCAAAGCCTCCTTTCAAAATTAATGGAGACAAAAGATACTTCCATGACACGGAACAACTGAAAGAATTCATGAACACCAAATCAACCCTACAAAGAATACTGAAGGACATTCTAGAGAGAGATTAAAAAAAACACAGTTCCAGGAACAGTGGCAGAGAAGGATCACTGAGTGGGGAAGACAACTGAATGGAGGGGAAAAGTAGGTGGCCAAGGGCAGGAAAATAGTATGACAGAGACGAATGGTTATGGCCAGTGCATGTTGGCCATAACCATTCATGTAGAAGGCCTCAGTCCAGCAATAGAAAGAAACACAGGCAGAATGGATCAGGAGGCAAGATCTGTCAATATGCTTTATTCAAGAAACACACTTAAAAGGAAATTCATGGACTAAAAGTCAAAGGAGAGAGAAAAATGCTCTATGTGAAAAGGAAACAGAAAGAAGTAGGGATAGCTTGCATATCAACTGCAGAATGGATAAGAAAGATACGGAATTTTATACACTGGAAATCTGCTCAGCTAAAATGATAACCATGAGGCTCTTGTAGGTAAATGGATGCAACGTGAGATCATGCTCAGGGGTGAAATGGTTCAGAGTCACATGGGTGAACATCATGTTGTCTCCCTAGTATAAAAAGCTAAAGGAGTTAGTGGGATCCAAATTGCACAATATGTATTGTGAAAGTGAAAGGGAAGGAAACATCTAAAAGGGGAAGGCAGTAGCCATTGTTAATCTATTATCATGTTTTGAAATCCTGTATTGTTTTCATTGTTTTGTTTAATTTGGTTTTATTCTATTTTGTTTTGTTTGCTTTTATTATATTTGATGTTATGGACAACTATTTCAAAAATAATAAAATACATTATGTTAGCCATTATTGATTTCCTATTATCTTGATTTGAAGTCCAGTATTGCTTTCCTTGTTTTCTTTTGATTGATTTTATTCTATTTTTTTGTTTGATTGTATTATGTCTGATGGTATAAACAGCTACTTTGAAGATAACAAGATGCATTATGGTAACCACTGTAGTATTCCTGTTGTCTTGCTTTGAAGTCCTGTATATCTTTCATTGTTTTCTTTTGACTGGATTTATTCTGTTCTATTATGTCTGATGATATGGGCAGTTATTTTGAAGATAACAAGAGCCATTATGGTAGCCATTATTGATTTCCTTTTATCTTGTTTTGAAGTCTTGTATCATGTTCATTGTTTTGTTTTGATTAACTCTATTCTGTTTTGTTTCTTTCAGTTCTATTTTCTTCAAAACAAAACAAAAGTAAAACTATCAAATAGGGAAAGAGTTCTTTCTAAAATGTGAAGGGCTTTAACAGTTGCAGGGTTGAGGGGAGGGTAAAGAAAGAGAGGCTAGAAAAGAATTAAGACATGTTAACAACATGCACCAACTCCTCACAAGGAATGTAATAATTATGTACAACAAACATGTACTAATAAAACTAATAGAAAATAAAATAAAATAATAAAATAAAATAAAATATAAAATAAAATACACAAGTGATCTCTGCAACCAGAACAGTGAGAACTTCACAAGCATTGAGAGAAAAATGTAAAGAAAATACTTTCTGTGATAAACAGGAAAACGATCCTGACTTAACATGACTCTCATTTCTATTGCCTTGATTATATAAAATTTTAAGTCTAGTGAAAAATAAAAATATATTAAGCACTCCTAGTTCAAAAAGCCAGAAAGTTTCTATTATAGCTTGAAAAGGAAACCCTTTTACTTTTCTTTTGCATTTCTCTCTGGATATTTCATACTGTTGTATTCGCTATTTAAAGTTGCTCTAAGTGGAGAAAAACTAGCCATTTTAATTTAACACAGCGTTTGCTGTTTATATTGTACAGCAGTAGTTCTAAAATCAAAAATGAAAACACTTCCAAAATAACACAACTCTTATTTAGTAGCTTATTTTTGCATGTACATTTTGTTCTTACTAGAACAAAGGAAATGCTACCCAAACTTGAAAATAGTAAACGACTTTTACTTCACTTCCTGATGTGCACCCTTGGTATCCTGCACAATGTGCCCTCACTTTGTGGAAAAGGACGAAGTGAAAAAACGATCTATGGGTTTCCCCCTTTTCATTTTCATCGGTATCATTACTCTCAGTATCAGTTTTTGGTTAATTTAGGGAACTAATGTGAATAAGAAGACTACAATAATGTTCCTTGATCATTTGCATTTCTAGACTGCCACTACTTGAATTCTGACTCAAAAGGAAGTTTTCAGACAGCATCTCAGGATTGTTCACTTCTGTGGTAGTGGAAATAATGCATTTACCATGCACGGGCTTTGAATCTCACTGAACTTCCATGTATAGTTGAGCCACCAAAATTATGTTTTCTCAGTGCAGTATGAGCACTGTGTGCTAATGTGGCAAGAGGAAATGATGCACAAATATTGTGTTAATCTTCTCGGCTTTTATTTGTACTCCATTTTCCATTAGGTGTAACTTACAAAGTATAATTCAGAAGTAAAACTACTACAAATTTCATGATAGCAGCACAAAAGTATGAGGTTTCTGCGCATGACACCGCGTGACTATGCAGGTTACAAACTTATGAAATGAGCTTTCACTGAGAATATTAGAAATCAATTTTTTTGTGAACTTGTATTTTGATTTAATTTCACATGGCTAGAAAAATTCCAAATATGTTATACAATTACCATTTTCTCTTTATTTATTACCATTGTTAATAGTCTCTTTACTTGCTTTGTGTTTTTCCCTCTCTCAATGTCCTTGTCTATGTTGTGGGAAATTTTATTCAGATGAAAATGAAGGGAGACAATGTCCATTTACCGGAAATAAATTAGTATATTACATAGAGAAACATCCTTCTGTATTTGTATGATATGGACATTTTTGTCCTCTCCAAACTCAAAGTTGAAACTTAACCCTCCAGGTAGCAGTGCTGGAAGGTGGACCTAATGGGAGATGTTTAGATCATGTGGGCTCCATGCTTATTAGATGAATGCCACTGTAAATAAGGTTCCTGTGAGTGAATTCACTCTTTCCTCATGTGAAGATATCACAAGAGGATATTCATCAGACAAAAACTGGATATTCACCAGTTCTTTGACCTTAGATTACACAGCCTGAACCATATTGGGTCAAAAATATTTGTTAATTATATGCCACTAAGTTTTTGGTAATTTTATAGCAGCACAAAATAGACTAAGAAATTGATACTAGAAGTGAAATATTGCTATAACAAAACCCTGAAAATATGGAAGTAGCATTGGAATTGCTTAAAGGGTAGAAGCTGGAAATGATTGTCAGGTTAGGAAAAAACCTATCTTGCCATTGCAACTGATTGTGGTGAGAGCTGTAAAGCAGAAAAGAACTACAAGCAAAATCCAAACTACCTTTGAGATTACTTAAGTAGTTGTGAAAAGAATGTTGGTAGAAATATGGACAGTATTAGCCATTGTAATGAGGTCTCAGGTAAAAATGGAGAACGTTGCATTAGAAATTGGAGGAAAAATCATTTTTGTTGTAAAATAGCAAAAACGTGGCTGAATTGTGTCCATGCCCTGAGGCTTTCCAGAAAGCAAAATTTAAAAGCAATGAATTAGATATCTTGCAGAAGCACTCTAAGAAGCAAAGCATTGATTTAGGGGCCGTATGGCTTTTCTTAACCGCATACAATAAAATGTGAGAAGAGTGAAATAATTTCAAGTTGGAATTTATAATCAAAAAGGAAGCAGAATGCAGGGATTTGAAAAATCTCCAGTCGTGTCATATAAAGAATTAAAAAGCATGTGTAATAGAGGAAACCATGGATGGTAACTACCTACAATTTGATAAGGCTATCAGTGTCAGTAACAATAGAAACAATGTAAGTGCTGCTTACCAAGGCAATAGAAGCAAATATACTTCAAGGATGCCATTGTCATTACAGACCCAGAATACTATGACTTTGAGGGGAAAACAGGCTTTAGGGAGAAGCCTGGGAACCCAAGACACCTTCTTATTCTCTACCCAAGGCCACCTTGGAACTCTGCTTCATGTATTCTGATCCTGTACTTCTTGGACACATCAGCTCGGACTCAAGCAGACACAGATGGTTGGTTGTCACATAGCTGCCTCCACTCAGATTTCAGTGTGCTGTGGAGGAACAGTCAATTCTTCCTAGGAAAATACCCAAGAGAACCATGTCAGTGTGATCCCTCTAAAACACAAGAACCGTAGAGCCCCTGTGTACAACACCAGCGCTGGGGAGCTGCATATTTGAAGCTCCAGCTGGTGAGAGGTCCTGCAAAGGCTCAGCTCTGCAAAGCATCCTGGGTGAGGCAGCCTGAGGTCCTGGGGACCCAACCCCCCACCTCAGAGTAAACAGAGGGTAGGACACGCAGTCAAAGAAGATTATTCTCCAGCCTTAAAGATTAAGCATTCTTTCCTCTCTTGGTTTTTGGTCTGGCATAAGACATTACTCCTGTTTTCTTGACCATTTCTCCTCTCTGGAATGAATGTGCTTTGGATGTGAGAACACAAATTTTGGATCTAGGAACAGAATGCTATGATTTCAATATATCCCCTGGAATTGCCATGTTGGAAACATCCTAATGAGACAATTTGGGATAGTCAGATCTAAAGAGACGTTTTTAGGTCATATGGAGTAGATAAATGCCATTATAAAATTGCTCGTAGATACTCTCTTGTGGTTCTACATTCCACCTTTCTTCAGGTGATGACACAACAAGAAGGTGCATACCAAATGCTAGCACCTTGATTTTGGGCTTTACAGTCTCTGGAACTGTGAACCAATACATTTCTGGTCATTATGGATAACTCAGTCTCAGGTACTCTACCACAGCAGCACAAACTAGAACAAAATAATATTCATAGTACAGCTATTAAAATCAGAATACTTTGCATAGATTTAGTGTTTTTTTCTGTAGCCTATAATCAAATTTGTCAGTCATCTCAACAGTCTTACATAATGCTTTTTCTTTAGAGTCCAAGATCCCGTGCAGAACAATGCGTTATATTTAGTAGTCTTGTCTCTTCAGTCTCCTTCACGTATTTTTTTATCTTTAAGAGCAGGACATTTTTTGAAGAAGAAAAGTAATTCTTTTGTAGAATGTTCCTCAGTTTCTTCATAGTTAGAATCACACTGCATCCCGTTAGGCAGGAATAGTACGGAAGTGTGTCTGATCAGTACCCGTATGTTGCTACTTGAACCCTTCTAGTATTAACTTGGTAACTTATTTAATATTTTTTCTGAGGTTTCTTCATTGAAATGTTACTTTATTTCTCTTGTTATTAACAAGAAATCGGTAGCAAGATAACTTGAGACTACATACACATCCTGTTCCTCAAAAAATTAAAAATTATAGTGATATACCTGTGGTGATTCTAACCTGAATAGATTATTACTATGATGGCTAAAATGTGCGGATTTGCTATAGCCAAGATTCTTTCCACATTTATCATTTAGATTTCTACTAGGAGATGCCATGTCCTTACAATGCCATTTAGTAGTCAGTGTAAAATAATGGGTTCATTTCTAGTTGTTCTTTAGATTGTGTCCTATTGCTATATGATTTAATTTATTGGTTATTTTCCAGGTGTTTGGATAGTGGAAGCCCCTTTAGGTTGACTCCTAAGTTCTTTCATATGTCATTGCTATTTATTTATTTGGTTTTTTGCACGTTATTACCTTCTAAAATAAGAAGCTTATGTAAGCCCACTTTGTATTTTCCCTGACATGACAAGAATCAACTATTTCTACAAGGACTCTGAGATTCTTTTAATGAATGATGAAATTAGAAACCAAGATACAGTTTCATTGTTCATGCTACTGGAATGTCATTCTTCTAGCCCCTTTCAGCAGAGGAAATTCATATATATATTCATATATATATATATATACCCACACATATATATATCTGTGTGACATATATATAATATATATAATTCAACACAATATATATGCATACATTTGTATACATATGCATAGACATTTTAATTCTCATATGAATATTTTCTTGTCAATTAGTAATATTAATCTGAACTCATATCTTTAATTTCTAATTAATGCATACAAAGATTATTCTAATCGTCCCCCTTTTCCTTATTTCCATTTTTAATGGAAATAGATACAAGTTTTTAAACTAATTTCAAAATGGTTAATTCTTATGATTTAAAAAACAAATATTAACTAAAGTTCAAAAGTTACATAATGTTCAAGTTTTATTTGCATCTCTTTTAGACTTTAAACTATGGTTACATAATAGTGTGTCTCAGAATTACTTGTAACTTTTTATTTTCTCTTTCAGTGTACTTATTTTAATAAATTGATATTTAGTTGATTTGCTTTCTATTCCATTTGAGGCATTGTCTCTTCTTTTGTCTTTTCAAATTTTATGCATTTTTTTATAATATGTAAAACTTTTATGAAACAAAACATGCAGGCTATAAATAGAGATACATTCAGGAATGTCATATTCCTCTATTGTATTTTTCCTAGGCTGTTTCATTCCACCTCCTGTAGATAATCAATTTCATTAGTTTGAGATATAATCATGTAATATTCATGTTTGCAAAAATTAGAAAATGCAAGTGCACTTTCTTATTTTCTTTTTCCTTACTTCAGATCTTATCATTTCTAATCACAACCTCTTGCTTCATTCACCTTCATGCACTGCAGCATTCTCATATCACAAAATTCAAAATCAATCTCTCTCTTCCCCTCACTCTCTCCCATATCCGCTCACTTGTACTGTCTCTGTATTTTCACATTGTGTTCAATTATATTAGTCTCATTTCTCCCCCCCCTTAAAGTTGTATTTTCCCTTGAGAACTTAGATACTCAGTGCAATTCAGGGGTCTTAATCATGGAATAATAAACATTAGTTTAATACACACAGGGATCCAAAATTTGCTTATGGTCTTATTATTCTAAATATTGAAATTTGTGGACAATTGTGACAGAATCACTTATGAATTTTTTGAAAAGGGAAACTTGGTGCTACTACAGACCTGCAATGAATAGTGCTTTCTCAGATCTGGGAATCTGAGCAGAATCATTCTCCAGAGCCACACAACTTGCTGTTAGGGACTTTCCACGTGTACACACCGGTCTATTGTCCTGGTTGCAGTGGCCTCATCAACGTTCTGTCCCCTGTCCTTCCTTCCCTCTCTTCCTCTCACCTCTCTCCCCCTTTTTTCCCTCCTTGCCCCTTCCCTTACCTCCCATTCATTTGCCTTCCTCCTTTCAACACTCTAAAAACTGCAAAGTGCATACATTTCTTTCTTCATGCCCAGTTAAAACTTCTTGCATCAGGAAGAATTTAACAATCTGTTTACAACCTTGCATACAGAAAACCCCCAAAATTTTTGTCTTATGTTCTTTCTTTTCTAGTTCTCTTTTAATAATATCTTCAAATATCAAAAGCTTCTGCACATATTTATAAGTGTGAATTTAAGATTTTATGGATGACACTAGCACAGATCTTTTCATTCTTTTTCTCTCTCACAACTTGTTTTACCATGAATTAAAGGATTTTTAATTATTTTTGTTCATATTAATATATAAGAATGTCATCTTTGAATTTTTCTTCCTTCAGCCACAAAAATCTTTCCTAAAATGTTTTTGTGCAATAAGCCCACTGAGATATTGATATTTTAAAAATTGCTCAATCGTTTATGGAACACTTATTATGTACCACATGCTATGCTAAGCATTGTTTTTTAAACTTTGAATAATCTTTTCAAATGTATATAATATTTAAGAATAACCTTTAATGTCAGTGGCTGAATAGAGCATTAGAAATGTTTTACATAAAATTGAAGATCATTTATATATTCAGAAATGTAGTCATAAAACTATAACTGAGCTAATTTCAGTTGATTTTTAACAATAACAACAAATGTAAACCAACAGTACAGGTGACAAAACTCTCAGACTACAAAGGATCTACTTTCATGTCCCTAAATGAAGGCTCTGAGGGTAAGAGACAAACAATATCTAATGATTTTTTTCTGCTTCCTCTTGCTAATGTTTTGCCTGGTATATAGATGGAGCTCCAGATATTGAATTCAATGTTCAAAAGACTGAGTTCAGAAAAGTTGATGAGGATAAAATAATTTGCTATTGAGTTTTACTATGTTCAAAAATGTGGTTTAAGTTTACATTAATTTTTCTCATGAAAAGAAACTTAACACTATGCTATTAGAACAGCTAGGTTTCCGATGAAATATTTCTGAAATTTGTCAAATTTATCTCTTTGTTCCAAAAGAGACAAAGGTCCTGGAAATAATGCAGGCCTATTTGTAGCACAGCAGATTACTTTATGTTCATAAAAATCATTTTATTCTGTTCTGTGTCTTCAAACCATCACAGTCTTGATTGGAAACTCAAGTGCCACAGCAAAAACAATTGTATAATTAGAAGATAATAATGTACTCTGGCAACATCTTGAAAGTAACAGTTTTAAAGAACAATTAAAATTTCTATGTGTTTGATTAGAATTTGTTTACACTGATTAAAAATTTACAAACATTTCTTTTCATAAGCCATCTTTGAGAAGTTCTCAAAAACATTTTAGGTAACACAGGCTTTTGGGTGAGATGCGTTCTTAATTCTAAAGTAATCCAACGTTTATAATGAACTTAATAATTCAATCCATTTATTTCCCTCATGGAAGAAGAATTGATTTAAATAAAGCATTCTAATCTATCTATAGTTCTATAGAGAAATAGTTAAAGTCAAATTAGAGGAACCAAGTTGAATAATCTTCATTTTCCACACTTGATGAAAACTTTTCAACTCATGTTACTAATACAGAGAAGAAAACAAGTCCATAATTTCTTCTTGCAAAGATAGCTACAGCAGTAATAATATCCAGTTGTGTGTCATTGAAAGCATCTGAATGAGAAGATAATTTTATGATCAGATTCTGCACAAAACAAATAGATATTTTTAGAGATAAGTCACAATGTAGAATAGATTCTTGGCAAGAGCTACAAGAGAAGTTGAAGTAAATCCTTATGGATGGCAATAAGAATATTCCTGAAAGTACAGTACTTGAGAAGAATTTTATAGAACCCATTTTAGTTATAGTACTCATAATGCTAACTATTTTAAGTACACACGCCAACACACACACACAATACTGTATGGTAAATAAGTTTTATTCCTATTTTAGACAGTAGTAATTGGAGGCTATAGATCTTGCTTAAAATCTTGTGATACTTTTATATAAATAAGGAAATGCATGCTGTTTTCTTATTTTTATCTTCTTATTCTTATTTTTTGAATTTCTAACCAAGAACTTCATTTACCAGTTGGGTTAACTTGTTAATTCCTTTCCCTTCTTCTCTTATTAAGAAATTAAACCCCGCTTCCAATCAATGCAAAAACTAAATGCCTGGCCTGGGAATCTTAAATTCAGATAGGTACCTGGACTGACATGTGTCTGGACTGACAACAAAAAGTGGGAGTTAGTTTAAAAGAAATACCTTTCATAAGTATACTTTCAGAGTAGCATTTCAAGGTCGATGTTGAAAGTATTTATCCTTTTACCTTATTTCCATGATACTACATCTGGTGAAAAAATACTCGGTTTTCTACAGGAATGCTTTCAAACTATTATATTGCCAATATTTCTAATGAAAATTTCAGGATTCTTTTTTTTTTCTTGCCCAAATGCCTTGTGAATCAGGTTACATTCCTGTTAAACAAATTATATGTGGTATTTTATGTTATTTTCCATTGGTTATTGTGAAGTAACTTTTTAAACCTTCATTTCAATGTTGTTTCATAAGAACTAGTTTTGACACCTAGTAAAATTTGAATTTCAAGTAAGTGGCAAATAATTGATCATGTTAGTACACTATTATCATTTCACAGGATTTAATCCCCCTAAAATAATTATTTCTTGCCCATCTGAAAGTCAAATATAACAAGACTTTCTTTTCTTTATTTTCTCTTGAAACCTTTAATAGAATTAGTGGGATACATTTTTGTCACTGGTTCACGTGATAAGCAATAACCAGAAGGAAAGATAGTCACTGAGACAGGAATAAGTTGTTTCTGAATCTGATTCAAAATACTATAATGAGGAAGGGACTTTTCCCCTCTAGCTGAAAGTCAAACTAATGAGAAGACAAACCGCAGGTGCAAAACGGTCAGTAATTCACTAAAGGCTCCACGCTCTGATCCCTTCTGTCTCTTGGCTTAGCTGCCTAAGGCCTCCCTTCATATTTGCCCATTGCTACACCTGTTTCTTAAATCGCTTCAAGAGATGGAAGTTTCCAGAGGCAGAGAGCAAATCGCTTCCTGCAATGTTATTTTCTTATCAAGAGTGAAACTTTCATTAGAAAATTCATGAATACCCTACTTCATAACATGATGTTCCCCTCTTCCTTTTCCTCCAGATCCGTCGCAATGCCAAGGAATCCAATCATGTAATATCTGCCAAGGCAGGCATGAGGTCAATATTCTACGAGGCACATGAGGAAAAGCAGACTGGATGAAGCTTTAACGCTATTAGAAAATAAGTTTATAAAAAAACATTGGACAACCATTGTATTCTGTTTCCTCTAAGATGTGAAATTCATGCACTGCCATTTATGCAGGGGAACCTCCAACATGGAATAGTTTGTCTTGTTGCCAAACTTAGAATTGTCCATCTTCCTTGAAGTCTCTCCTAGGAATGCAGACGAGGGAAGAAGTTGATGCTGAAGAGGTGAGGTCTTTGCTGAACAATACTTGTACAAAAGGAAATTTGTTAGAAGTTCATTTAAATTTTCCTTAAAAGTGTGTGTGTGTGTGTGTGTGTGTGTTCTTGCAGTTTTTAATAGTCTACTCAAGAGTGGTTCTCTGATGTTTAGATCTCAAACTCTAATAAGTCAATGTAGGAGAGGAGGTTGAGAAAGAATAGTGATACTCACCGGGATAGACTATCTACTATTTTCTATTCTCCTTCCAAACATATAGTATTTTTGTTATTTGTCATAAACTCTGACCAAACAATATGTAAGCCAATATTTCAGAGTACACAATTAACTCATCAGGGCCTGTTTGGTCTCGCTGAATTTATAAATCCATTATTTAAATCTGATCAAGTTTTAGAATCTGAGTAAGTTAAATATCAAGTCTTGCAGCTTGACTGACAGAGTAATTTTTGGGTAACTTTTTTAAAAGATGAAGGCCTTAGTAAATATTATCAAGCATAATATAGCATTGACAATCATTGGAAAGAGAATGTTTAAGTAATACCATGATAATTAGCACACAAGACAGCTCCAAGAATAACTGGATTCACATCTTAACAATCACTTATCTTCTTGGAGTCTGTAGTATCAGACAAGAGAGATACATAACACTTTCCAGGACAGGATAGAAAAATGTTCCATCCTGATTGGAAAATGACAGTCATGGAGGTACATACAGTCTTCAGAGAGTTCATCTGTGGAATTAAATTATCTTTGTGACTGCTGTGTAAGAGGCAGTGAAAGCAGAGAGAGCTCCTGAGTAGCATGTTTTGCATTTAACCTACTATGTGAGTTATGTATTACTTGATTTGCTCCTTTCTTTTGCAGACATTGCAAATCTAAGTCTGAACCTGTGAGGAAGAAAAGGGAATCTTGTGCAGAGTTGCAGGTGGTAACCAGGCCTCTTCAGAAGTCTCCCTGTCTTAGAGCTCTCTCCTCCCCACACTCCAGGACATCCATCTCTGTCCTACAAACTTCTGCAGGGTAATAGCCGGTCAAATTTGTCATGACTGATGTTTGCTGGTTATTATTATTAAATTGACTCTTCTTTAGCTGATTGTAGGCATACCTTCACTGTTTTACTACAGTATTGCTTAATCTTTATTTTTTTATGAATGTAGAATGAATAAGAGAAATCAGTGTGGTAGAATAGAGATGGTAGTTACTAGTTGGTTTTAACTAAGTGGCACTCTTTAGAGCCACTCATCAAGTGGGAAATAAATTTTTATTACATATACACATCCAAATATATATTTAAGATAACAAAGTAATACTTATTTTATAGCATATTATACACTCTAATAGTACACACAGAGTCTTGAGATTTTCTGTTTATTTGGTTGTCATGTTATTTGTAGGGAAAAGGTCAAAGAAGTTCTTAATTTATTTAAATATGGTGAAGTTCTGAAGCCACATGCATATTTCCAAAATAACCCTTTACACAGTACCACAAATTTTCCTCATTTGCTCCATAGGACACAAACCCTGGCAAGGAGATTATTTTCTCAATAGTTGGGAAGACTTACCCCACTTATGGGTAGCACAAAGGAGTAACCCCCAACACAATCCAGAGGGAAAAAAGGAATTTCTTGCTTTTGGGGGGAGATCTTGTTTGCTATTTTGTTTGGATGTTGGTCTCCAGTTTCTTCAGTCTTCCAACTCAATCTCTTCTGCTTTTTAATACAGACTTGCATTGGTGACTCTACAGTGAGCTTCAAAGATTTCAGCCTTTCATTACTACTAAATCCTCTGCTCTTCTGTGCACAGATGGTCATTCGGTGTTCTATCTCTGATTCTGGAAATCAGAGATAGACCCCTGGGACTCTTCCAGTTCTGATCTCCTAAGCCTACCTAATAAATTCCTTGTATAATCAATATATTTTATATTGATTTTACTCCTGCAGAGAACCCCAATGAAGGTATACATGTGTGTGTATAGTTACAATGTAAAATGTCATCATAAAATAGTTTCTCAAATGTATTTAAAAAATAGTTTCTAAAAAGTATCCTAGTGGTTTCTATTTTAACAGTGGGTTATATAAAAATCTCAAGTAAGGGTTCACTCACTAAATTTAGCTATTAGAAGTCAGAGCATTCTAGACATTCATGTTGCATAATTTAGCATGCATAAAGCGTCTTTGAATAAGACGATCTTTGCTTCCATCTGATTTAGAACAGAATCTACATTTTCCTTTCTGCTTAGAAATGATTTCATAACTGACAAAGTTTCAAGTTGGAAAATAATTCCAGAAAGTCACTCTACATAAAGGAGTTAAAGTTCCCATTTATTCTTTTTTTACATACTATATAAAACAATCATGTAACAATAATGTACTTTTAATATGCTGAACAGTATCATTCACCTTCTGACCTCACTAAGCAAATTTAAATGTTTTCATATGAGTTTGTAAGTCATTCTGCTCCTGATATTTAATCATGCTTATTGTCTTGGAAGTCAGCCCTTGGAAGTCAGCACCCTTCCCTGCAACTCAGCATTGCTTCCTCACTGGGGTCCGGCATGGATTCTGCAGGGTGCTCAGGGAGGATCCTAGGTAGGTGGAGGCACCAGGGCTTCCAGATGGGGGGCATGAGGTGGGAATGGTCGTCATGGCGCGTGTCTGGGGACTTCGAGAAAGACCATCGCTTTTTTTTTTTTTTGTACCGGGGATTGAGCTCACAACCTCACGCTTGCCAGGCACACGCTTATGCCGTTGAGCTAAATCCCCGGCTCCAACTATCACCTTTTAAAAGATTACACCATTTAGCTGCCTTTCTTCAACAAAGAATGACCTGATTCTAAAATCAGAGTGATTTAAAACAGATGGTTTGACTTATAATCGCTCAGAAATCTCATATTTATTTTCACTCCAGCACAAGAAGGACAGTTTGTCTCTTTTATGTAGATTTTTTTGATATTAAATTAATTATCCTATTCATAAAGGCCATCACATTTACGTCTATTTAAAGGCAAAGTTAAAACACAGAGGTCTAGATATGGAGTATTTGTATTAATTTCTTGCTGTTACACTTCCTTAAATATAAAAGTGCTGAAATGGTTACTTTTTTTCTTCTTATATTTAGTTTCAGTCTCTCAAAAATGTTACAACCACACTTCATTGTACTTTTAGAGAGAACTATGAAGCAAATATCTCCTGACCTGGAAAATGCAGCAATTTTGCTCCTAGAAAGTTTATAAGGCAAACTGGAAATGATTATTGAAGTATAACTGAAACAAAGTATATTCATACAAAAAAAAAAAAAAAGACCAGCACCTGCGTTAGCAAAGCCACTGCCTCTGAAGATGAGTTTCTAAAATGTTGTTTATTCCAACCACTAGGGGGCACTGATGATTTACTGAACTCCTCTGGATCCTGGTCCTTTAAAAATTCAGTGAGTTACCCGTAACTTTTCAACTTTCCATGGGCAGGAATGGAGTGGAAAATAACCGTTCAAAAGTTTGTGTTTTGAGGGAGAGAGAGAGAGAGAGAGAGAGAGAGAGAGAGAGAGAGAGAGATGAAAACTTCTCTGCAGAGCCCACCAGGAGAAGGAGACAGGAGGACGAATGGCGCTATCACCCTGATTAACAGTCTTCATCCTGAAGTTGTGGGAGTTCCACCCTCTACACAGCCCTAAAGCCAGAATGAAGCTCATGCAATAGGAAATGGTTGGTTCAGATTCTACCCTCTACTCTTGATTCTTGTTTTTGTCGTTATATAATGACACAGGGGTCTAAGTATCAGAAAAAAGATTGGACTATTACCACTGACAAAACAAATTGTGTTCATTTGGATGTAATGAGAGGAGACAGAAGGATTTAAAAAACAGAGTGTGAGTATAAACCACTTTCAGAAAGGGTTTTAAATATTGGAGTAGAAACACTAGTTATCTGTGTGATCTGTGCTCCAGATGCTTTGAGGTAGGAGAGAAAAATAAACATCAAAGTAAAAAATGACTGAAAAAATATTAAAGAGACACTCATATTTGATGTGAAGCATTAAAGTGAAAGAAACTACCAATTAAATGTTTTGGTGATAAAAGACGTGTGACCAGAATAATCTAAACAACAGTAATCAGGGGCCACTTTACAATCCACTTGCTCCACAGTTATTTATCCAAGCTTTTTTAGATTCGCTTCATACTTCTCCGAAGCTTATAGCTAGAAAATTTAAAGAGAAAATGTTTTGTTTTTCCAGAATCTCTTCTTGCATGGCTGTCCCTGTACACATGGAGGCATGGTAGCAGGATTCAGTGTTCTTCACCTGCTTCTAGGAGAATAGTTAGTAATGGTCAAGATAAGCCAGCTCCCTGCGTCAGTGTGATCCCCTGAAGAACACGGGTCATAGTGACCCCGGAAAGCTGACTGGTTCACACTACTGTCATGTGTCATTAGTCAGAGTAATCACCTCCAACCTGACAGCCCTCTAGGATA
>PVJX010025035.1:0-27399 GCA_004027295.1 Dolichotis patagonum | reverse complement strand
CAAATTGATCAATAACAAATAAGGAGATTAAGTCAATAATGAAAACCTCCCAACATATAAAAAGCCCAGATTCCCTCAAGACTGAATCTACCAAGCAATCAAGGAACTAATATCCACACTTCTTAAATTCTTCAAAGAATAAAAGTAAGACTGCCAAAATCACTTAATAAGGCCACCATTACTTGATATCAAAACCAAAGGTACTGTATAAAATGGAGACTATGACACCAAAAGTCCTCAACAAAACACTAGCGAATTATTACAGTTTAGATGCAGATGTCCCCCAAGAGGCTCGTGCACTCACAGGCTGGGCTTTGGAAGGTGACTGGATTTCGGAGCGCCGTAGCTGACCTGCCGTTAGGAGGGGCGCCCAGGAGGTGGAGAGCGTAACTGGGTTGTGACCAGAAGGGTACAGCTGCCTCTCTGGCTTCTCTCTTCACTCTCTGCTCCTTGGTCACTCGATGTGAGCAGTTTTCCTCCAAGGTAAGCCCTCTGCCATGCCATTTCTGCCTTGGAGCCAGCCAGCTAGAGACTGTAATCCTGAGGCCTCTTTTTTAACTTATAGATAGGTATTGTGTATCCATGACAAGAAAAGCAACTAAGACAGTTTTTGATACCAAGAGGAAGGTTGCTGTTGTAACCATACCTGATCATGTCATTTAGAAGTCTTTGAAACTGGTTCATAGGAGGAGTTTGGAAAAGCTCGGAGATGCTAGCTAGGGAAGCAGAGCTTGATGGGATATTCTAGCTATCGTTTAGAAGACCAAAATGCTGATAGAAGAGCAGCCAGTAAACATCAAGCTCAAACACCAAGCTCAAGAGGTCACAAGGATTCCACTGGCAGTTGAACTCCAACCAATGTGTGTTATGCTTTGGTAGAAAGTTTGCCTACATTTTGTTCTTGTCCTGCCAGCTGTGGGAGCCAGAGTTTAAGACTGATAGACTAATCTGCCAGAATAAATATCAAGAGAGTTCAACATTCAAGCTGTAGCATGGGTAATGATTTCTGAGTTGAGTGAGATTCATATTTAAAGTGGGGACCAAAATGCCCAGTTGAAAGGTTCTCCATTCCCCAGAAAAGAAGCACCTTCACAGCTGGAGAGTTTGGTTGCTAAGATTATCATTAAAAGGAAGCCACATACTTTGTATCAAGACAAGAGGAAAGATGCCTCAAGGGCATCTCTGAAATCCGTAAGACTCTGACTTTTGCAGAATCAAGAATTCAAAAGTAAAAGATTTTGCTTTGAGAAAAGAGTCCCAGGGCACCTTGCTCAAGAAGAGATTCCTAGGGAGTTGGTTTTCCAGGATTCGGTTCACAGTGGTCAGTCAACTAGGTACTCAGAGGACTCTGCAGCCATGATCTTAGAGGACCCCCTTTAGTCCTCAAACTGGTGGCAGAACTTGATGTTATCCATGTCGTGCTGGAATTACAGGCATACAGAATCCAAGAGTTGTGGAGGAAGGCTGCCTGGTTAGGAAGATCCACAATATCCCTAAACCTGGCAAATGCTTTTTCTCGTTGTGACAAGTAACCTTGATCTTTAAATTGATTGGCTTGAGAGCTACCTGGAGGGTTAGTAAGCACACTTCTGGATGGGTCTGGGTGGATCATGGAAGCATGAGCTTCAGTACTGTATCTGGTCACTGGCCACTTCCTTCTTGGCCCTACCTCCCCTGTTCTGTTTCTGTACCATGAAAAGAACAGCTACACTGCACTACGCCCTTCCACCAAGATATTCCTGTGCTGGAGCCAACAGATATGAGCTGAACCCTGTGAACCCATCAGTCAGCAGAGCCTGTCTTCCTTTAAGGTATGGGTGTGGCATGAGGCTCCCGTGACGGGAAAGTGACTAATGCACTAGGAAGAGGGGCAGGGTCTGGTGAGGAGGATGGTACAGTGAAGTGCCAGGCCGTCCTATTGGCTGTGCCCACACCACACAGCACATGTGTGTCACCAGGGCAGAGTCCGTGGTCCTCTGGAAACCTGCGGGAGTCTGTAGCTTCCATGTCCTCACAAGGGAGCCAGTGACTGCGATGGCCACACCAAGGAGGCCGGGCCCCACCTGTGGAGCTAACACCCACACACATTATTTGAAATTCTTCTTCCCTACTGAGCTTCTTCCCTCCTGAGTCCCCCATTCCAAGTTCTTAGAGGTGAGATGGATCCCGGCCTGCGATTTCTAAGTCTCCCCCAGTGAGCCTAGGGGTGCGAGCTCATCTTACAGGTCCTGAGGTTCTCGAGGAGGCTCCAGGCTCCTCCTTGAGAGAGGCAGGTCCAGGCCCTGCAGCCTCAGAGTCAGTTCTGGTTAAAAGTCCCTGAGCCCAGGGGTTTTCCTGTGAGGCAGTGGAAACATACACTAAGCTTTGACAAACAACAGCCCCTCCAACAGTAAAAACGCACACGTCCTGGGTGGGGAGGGTACACCTCCTGCTTCTTGGGTGAGGACTTTTTTCCCTCTGGCTTGAAACACTTGCAGCTTCCCTGGAAGAAGTAGGGGCCCAAAACCAGGCAGCAGCTGTGAGGCTGATCGCAAACACAGGCACCCAGCCACGAGCCGGGGGCAGGTGTTTAGGAAATTCTATCTCCTGACTTTGACTTTCACATTCCCACCCTCACCTCCTTCTCCCTGCCCCAGGCTGAGATCTTGGTGTGCGGAAATCTCTCCCAGTGGGCTGTCCCAGTTGTTTGAATGTTTGTGTTAGGTGGACATTGCTGGCCCTCCCAGTCCTGGCCTCTGCCTGGGCACGGGGTCCCTGGTCACAGGGTCCTTGCTGTCTCTCCCTGCCTGGTCACCGCACAACCCCTCTGCTGGGGCAGAGACCCTCTGGCCTGCAAGGAACACGAGGGCGCACTCAGTGGAACAGGGCTGGGAGGGGAATGCGGATGCCTGCGTGTACAGGGGGCGCGAGGGCACGGGTCTTCCTGAGCACCGAGCGCTGGGAGAGGCTTCCTCTCCAGGGTGCTGCCGTACTATGCAGGGTCTCCACCGGGGAGGGAACTTGTCATCTCTCTCTTTCTCCTACACAACTCATGAATCATGGATCAAAACATGCTCCTCTTCAGCCGGTGTCTGTTAGTGTCATTTCTGGCCTTAGACGATTGTCAGATGTTTCCACTCTTTCTTTTGATCAGCCCTGGTGCCAGGTGGTGAGGAGGGTCTGCAGGGTGCTCGAGTGAGGGCACCACCCACATGTAGCAGCTGCACCCCTGGGCAGCCCTGTGGGGTGTGGGGACCGCGTGAGCATCCCATTTTGGTTACTCAGCTGTTCTGAAACCATCAAGTTTCTTGGACAAACCTCAAGCTGGGAGTCTGCACATGTGGTTCCATTCAGGGACCATTTCCTCCAACAAGGGATGGACATTTAGATCAGTTTTGATGTCATTCCCAGCCATGATGTCGGAGAAATAGCCTGGGAGTCAGTGTGGCTTGGTCAGTGTGTGGTTCTATCACTTGCCTGGGTTGGTTCCAGATAGGGTACATCTGGGTCTCTTCCCTGTCTGTGTGTGACGTGGGCACCCAGGAAGGGGCCATGTCATTCACCGTTCCCCAGATTTACACGGCCCTGGGATCTTCCATGGGGTGTGTTCCTCACTGTTGCTGGGGTAACACTGTGAAGCCGCAACAAGCCAAGGAACCAAGTCCATTGGCGGAGGCCCAGGCTGAGTCTGAGGTGTCAGGCAGGAAGTCAGGCTTGGGGTGAGGATGGAAAGTTATGGGGTGAAACACAGATTCCCACAGCTGGGTCTGAGCAGCCCCAGGCCAGGTGGCCACCACTGGACATGTGGGGGTTCACCCAGGGGACAGGGTTGAGGCTGGGGTCCTCTGGCCCTTTAGGGCCATTGCTCTGAACATCTGTGCTGGTTCTCTGCTACAGATGGGAGGTCCCAATCTCATAACCAATACAAGGTTCTTTGGCCACAAAGGCCACAAAGGCCACAGTGGACACGGAGGGCACTGTGGGGCTCCTGAAGAACCATCCTGCCAGTTTCTCCAAAGCACCAGCACCCAACAAGTAGAGTGTGCCCACCCTGAATGCTCCTGCCATCCAACTCACCTCAACCAGAGCCTGGGACACAGGCTGCTGAGTTGGAACTTGCCCTGTTTTCTCTTGCTGTTTGTGGCTGCCATGAGCAGCTGCCCCTGTGCCACTCCACCCTGCCTTGGAGCCAGCAAAGTATGGACTGAAACCTCCAAAAACTGTAAGAAATAAAAATCTTCCCTTCCTTCATGTCGGCGGGCATCAGGTATTTTGTCTCAGCAATGAGAAAACAGTAACCAAGACAGGCAGCAGCCAGAGAGACAGCAAGCTATGCCTTGAGGAGCAGGGCCACCACCCAGGTTCCCACACCGTGTCTCTGAGGCTTTTAACTGCAAAAGCCACACAGTGTGAGGCCTCGGGCAGGATGACCAGGACACGTGCCCCAGCTCGGCCCTTCACACATCTGCCTACCCCGAAGGCCTCTCAGCAAGCTGAGTCCCCCACAGGTAGGACATGGGCAAAAACATGTGACAGACCTGCCTCCAGCTAGCTGAGCTGGCCCTCAAGGGATGGGGACAGCTCAGTGACCACCCAGAAGGCAGAGCTGCAGCAGTTCCAGGAGGTGCTGTCATCTGGGGCCTGTCCTGGGGAGCCACAGCTATGTGGCCTGGGATTTATGAGGCCTTGGAGGAGGCCACACACAGGTGGCTCTGGTGGCCCCCGTGCCAGCCACAGAGGGACGGGCTCTGGAGAGTCAGGCTCTCGGAGGTCACTGTGGTTCACGGGAAGCTCCCTCGGCCCACGCCACTGAGCTTCTCAGGAATTTCAGTACTTCCTAAGTGCTCCTCTGGCTGAATTGTTCTGAATTCTGTAGGTAGTTAGTGAACTGATTAATTATAAAATAAAATGTTAAACTCCCCAGCATGTTCAGGATCGGCAGGGCACTAAGTTGGACACAGGTGAACATCTGTCTCCACGAACCCCTGGAGGGGCATAAAGGACATATTGGTGATGATGGCTTAAGACAGAGTCCTAAGGTCTGTCTAATGGGCCCCTGAATGGGCCTGGGTATGGCCTGGGCCCCCAGCAGGTCAGCCTCTGTCATCCCAGCCCAGCCCCAGCCCTCACCTCCCCTTGCTGGGCTTTGCCTGTGGCTAGAGCTTATTAAATTTTCAGGACTACTGGTCTACCTAGAGCTGTGTCTTTTCTATTTTTAATGTCTTCAGCTTATCAAACCTGCATAAGGCAATGTGCTCACAGCTAAAGGTCTCTGTCTTCCAGCAATTTGTAATTTTTTTCCTGTTAATTTCACTGCCATAGATGGAGAGTGGGCAGGAATTGGTTGAAATAAATGAACTTTCGGATTACATGGCTCTGTGTGTTAGGAGAGGAGAGATGAGATCAAAGGAGTTTTGCCCAGAGAGGTTCTCAGACAGACTTCCTGTGAGGGGTTAAAGACCGAGTGAGATCCAGTACAAAGAGGGCTTTAATCCAGCCTCCGAGGGGCCAGGCAGCTTCCTCTGCCCAGATCCCTCCTGGCACTGGCACTGGCACAGGCCAGGAATCTAATTAGCGGAGCTTCGCTGCTCACCATAGTGCCGATCGTGAAGTGAAGAATGGCAGCGCATATGGCCCTCGCTGGAGCAATTTGACCTCTGGCTGGAGATGCTGCCCTCTGAGGGCTTGAGGGTGGCTCCCCAGAGCGCTGAGGACCAGGTGGTGACTGCAAGGGTCTACAGATCTGCACCAGCTGAGGTCGTTGGCCCAGGAAACCCAATCCTGGTACCAGACTGACTAAGTCAGCCAAAATCTCCCAGAGCCTCCCAGAACCTCCATGGCAAGGAAGCAAAGCACCCGGAGACCTGTGGGGAGATCTTGAATCCCATGTTAAGACATGGAAGTCACCCAAATCCCTGTGACTCGTTCCTCCTGGATAGCCTATAGCCTCATGAGCTGCTTCTGTAACACAGGCGAGCCCTTGGTCCCTAACTGGGAGCTCACAGTCTCCCTTGAATCACCCTGAATGCCAGGACCCAGCTGAGCACCCCAGGATGAGACCACTGAGCCTCACTCTGCTACTAGCAGAGTGCACGCACTGTCCTGTAAGTGGAGAGGAGCTGTGGAGTCCAAACGCGTCGGAAGCCAGGACTGGAAATGGTGCAGCAGGGTCAGTCCAGCACAGAAGACCCTGTGGAGCCCAAGTGCCCTAGTGTGCATGTAGGGCTACATCCTGGGACGAGGAAACACATCTTGCCTGGAGGCCCCAGGCTGCTGGGGTGCAGGTCACAGAGGGTGGGCAGGAAGGCCAAAGCTGGGAGTGTGTCCAGAGAGGGGCACTTCGTAGTCAGTAGCATCGAGGTGAAAGTGGAGCGGATACGCAAAGTGAGAAGCCCCAGCCAGCCATCCCTCAGCCAGTGCCCAGAAGACCCCACAAGGACCACAGAACAGGCGGCATAGGGAGACGATGCAGGTGTCCAGCTCAGGTCTTGGGCAGAGCCGATGCAAGTACCCCTCACCTCCGCTCTGCATAGGAGGCTCAGGGCTCCCACACTGGCTGAGCCTCTAACACCTCACATGTGCCCAGAAGCAAGGCCTTGTCCTCGCCCGGGCACCTGCAGCACAGCCACCATGGCACCAGACTCTGACTGCACGGGCACCTGGGCAGGAAGCCCCTGAGATGGTAGAGCCATGCTTGTTAATTGAGCACAATTCCAGAAAATTCCCTTCAGGGTTGTTTGTTTTGACAGTGTACTTCAGTCCAGTCCAGGTTGTGTGATTCGAGTTGTTCCATCCAACTTAGGTAATGGGGGTGCTGGGGACTGAACCTGGGAGCACTAAACTGCAGCCCCAACTGCCAGCTTACTTTGTTCCCCTACTTTTATTTTTTTTTTGACAGTGTCTCACTTAGCTGCCCAAATTGTCGCTAAACTTGTGATTCTCCTGCCTCAGCCTTCTGGGGAGCTGAGTTTACAGGTGTGCACAGCTGCATCTGTCAAACCCTAGGAATCTGAGGCTCATGGAGCCCCACTGACACTGCCACACAGGGTCCAAGTGGGGTCCCCTCCCCCACGATGGCACGCAGCACACAGACCCTTGGGTCACACCAGGAGAGGAGTGAAGGAGCCTCCCTGGGCCATGAAAGCTTAACCAGCAGATCACACTCACCAATACCAGGACAAAGGGACAGGGACAAGATACAGATCTACGTGGTGACCCTCAATAACTGACCACTGCAGCACAGAATGGAGTGGCACACTCATGAGGAAAACGCTGTGGTTTCCAGCGTCAAAGACCAACCCTAACTTTACCCCAAGCCTTAATCCCAAACCTAACCTAAACTTAACCGTAGCTTTAACCCTAACAAAAACCCTCAATGCTAACTCCAAAAGTAAACTTAAGCACTAACTCTAACCCTTAGCCATAATCCTTGCTAATAAACCTAGTTAAACATATAACCCTAACCGTAAGTAACCCTAAATACTAGCAAACGCTCACACTAACCCAGCACTAACAAGGCTCCCAGGACCAGGTCATGGTGGCCCCCCACATCACTAACACTAACCCACAGCCCTAACCCTAAACTCTAAGTACAAACTCGACCCGCAACTCTAACCCTAGCAGGACCCCAGCCATTCCTCCCGGGATGGTCTGAAGCCACAACTGAGCCTAACTCACAAACAGCAAACCGCAGGCCTCATGGGCTCTCAGGAGAATCAGCACGAGGCCCAGCTGCCCCCTCTTCTCCTGCTCCCAACACCCGTGGGTCAGTGGCTTTCTGAGGCCAGGCCAGGGATCCCTGCAGGTAGGTGGGAATGAGGACAGAGTGCCCAGCAGGACGCCGGCGTGAGCCACAAGCCTGCATCCCGGGACCCTGCTGTGGCCCAAGGGTGCAAGCAGAGCCAGGCGGGCAATGCCCCACATCCTCCAGGTTCACGCTTCCTCCCCCTTGAGTCATGGTGACAGCCAGGGCACACACGACACACTGGGGTGCTGTGCACACAGAGACCGGCTCCAGGTCGGGTGTGAGGTTCTCAAGCCTGTGTCCCAGCAGAGAGCCCCAGGAGAGGCCCACAGGAGAGGAGGTGCAGCAGGGATAGGGCTTGGGACAGGAGCCACCAGTGTTCCAGTGGAGACGCCAGCCACGATGAGGTCCCAGGGGCCCCCGGGCTCACATGGGGAGACTGTGGAGGGAGTGACTGTTCTTGGGCCCTGCAGCCTGAGGGCTGCCTGTAAGTCAGGGGGACCAGGCTGGGGTTGGAATCACAGCACTGTCCCTCCTGGTCTGGGCACTGGCGTGGCCCAAGCCCTCTGGGGTCTCTACCTTCAGTCGCCCAGCCATGTGAGGTGCTGACCCCGCAGCCCAGGGCAGGGCCTCCCTCATCTGCCCTCGTGAGGCTCCAGTGTGGTCACCGTGAGTGAGGGTGGCCCCTCCTCTTGGGGTCACTGTTTCAAGAATAAAGCCAGGGAGCAGAAGGAGCCCCCAGAGCCATATGGAGAAGCACAGCTGGGGGAGCTTTGCCACAGGCAACGGAAAAGCTGGGGCCTGCGGGTGCCAGAAGCAGCCACACAGGGGAGCACTGGCCCGAGGTGGCTGGGATCCGTGGCTCCATCACACCTGGGAGGTCTCTTTCTGGCAGGAAATGCAGAGAATTAAGAGCAGATTCAAGGCTGTTTCTCTGTCCTGGAGGATAGCAGGAAGGGGCCGGGAGCTTCAAGGCCCTGGGCACTGGGGCGGCAGAGCACGAGGAGCTGTCCGGTTAGCCCGGCTGACAGGAAGGAGGGGTGGGCCTCCATCCTGACCCCTGTGAGGGACTCCAGAGGTATGAGTCCTCTGGGAAACTGTCACTCCTGCAGGCAATTAGGGGAGAGTTAGGCTGTGTGGAACAAGCAATTAATTACCAGCAGGCTTGGGAGGAACCAGAGTCTCCGGTGAGCAGAAGGATGTCACGATTTCATCAGGAACGAGTAGAGGAATGGAATGGAAGGCAGGTGGGGGCTGCAGACCCAGGCGGCCAGGGCGGAAGCAGAGTGCTGGCCAGGAGGGTAACTGAGACAAGAGAACAGCCACAGAGGGGGACTCGACTCCGGGGGGCTCTGGGGTTCACTGCTCCGTGGATTTGCCACTATGGATGGGATCAAGGGCGGCAAAGATGCAGTTAGGGCCGAGAAGGTTGGTGTGTGCTTCGAGTGACTTATAAACCACAAGAAAGGAAAATGTACACATGCAGGCACCCATGTGCCCACTGTAACCACACGCCCACACACGTACACAGATACCTGCACATGTACACGAATATACACATGCACACAAATACATGCACATGTGCCATGCACACACACACAGGCATGCATATTTACACACTAGGTCCCCGCAGAGCCCATAGAGGGAAGGAAGCGAGACAGGCCCAGGGTTGCATTAGTCAGACAGAGACCCTAGGTTTTGGGGACATGCAATTCACATCAGGATATACAGGAGAGCTGGGGTGGAGCTGAGCCAGGGGAGGAAGAAATGTCCCACAGCAAAGAGGGGACCCCAGCCCCTCACAGTCCCTGGGGCCCAAATCTCAGGCCCAGAGGTCCACAGGCATGTCCAAGCGTGCCAGCTATGCATAACCAAGGAGACAGAGGACAGGGTGCCAGGCCCAACCCTCAGCACCTTTGCCCCCTGAGGACACAGTGGGCACGGAATGAGAGGTCCAGACCACGTCCCAGCACTGTGGGGAGGGGCCCCGGACGTCTGTGTCGCAGACAGGAAGGACGTTGGTGCCAACCTAGCTGCCACCCCTCTCAAGTGCCTGGCACTTTCTGGGGCCAGTGCTGACAGCCAGCAGGCCTGGGCAGAGAAGGGCAGCTGCGGCACAGGGGCCTGGGCTCCCAGAGCAGGAAAGGGACCCAGTGCTCCCAGCAGCCTGCTGCCCAGCCAGGCCCACAGGGCCATGTGCAGCCCAGGCCCGAGCGCATCTCCGGAAGCACCTGGCTGTCTCCCCGGCCCGTCACTCTGCTCAGCCCGAGTTCCAGCAGCTTCAGCACAGGAATCTGGACCAGCGCTGCGGGCTCCATGAGATCGCCAGTCTGCTGCAGAGCCCACAGCTGCCAGGCTCCGGGAGGACTGGCCAACAGTGCCCCCTGGTGGTTGCCGTCGCCTCCGCCTCCTCCAGCCAGCCTGGTCATAGCCTCAAGGTGGACACCGGGTCGTGGACACCCTCGCCCCATCAGACCCACACGGCGTGCATGCAGGTCAGTCGGTTGTGTGTGCACAGATGCCCATCAGCCACGATGTGGGCACAGCAACCTGTGCCCTGCAGGCCTTCACCCTGCCACCCGGGCCACACCAGCCCGTCTGCACCTTGGCTAACAAAACTGGGAGCCCCAGCACCGACAGAGGCGCTTGAGGAAGGGAGACAGCCATGCCAAGGCCAGGGTGTGGGGGCCGGATACAGAAGAGTCAGCCGTGGCCCCAGGCAGAGGACCCTCTGGGATGGGGAGGCCAAAACAGTGTGAGAAAGGGGCTCAGGAAATGGGGCCAAAGGACATAGGACCCATCAGACTTCATTCATTGTCCTCTCACCTCGGCAAGCTGCACGGCCTCATTGGGACTTGGTTTACCCTGGGATAGGGTGCAGGTGCTGATGGGGGCCCTCCAGCCCTGCCGCAGGGGCTGAGCAAATGCTGGCCCACCCCCGGGTCTGTCTGGTGCGCAGGCTCTCGGCACAGATGGCTCCTTCCCAAGCAGGGCGCTAGTGCTGGCTGCAGCAGGGGTGACTCCCACAGAGCAGCCAGGCACGGGGCATCGGTGGCCTGGGAGGGGGGAGTGGCAGGAGTGGGAGGGTAGGGAATGCAGAGAGCAGATCCTGCAGGACAGAGAGGCCTGCTTGCTTAGGGGGTAACTGGGGGCCGGTTCAGGGCCTGCAGCAGGCAGTGTGGACCACTCTGAGGACGGTGGGCAGGAGCACTGGGCAGGCATCGTGCGGGGTCTCCTGCTAGGAGAGGCTGGACCCCCACAGAGACAGCTCCAGGCCGCCCTCCTGCACCATGGCAGGGTTCCTGCTCTGCTTCCTTCTCTGTTTTTTCTTTTCTTTTATCAGCCTCTTTCTATCTTTCTCTTTCAGTACTGGAAATTTAACCCAGGGCACTCCCACTGAACCACACCTCCAGCCCCGTTTATTAGGATTAGGATTATCATTTTATTTTGAGACAGATCTTGCCTGGTTGTGCAGGCTGGACTTTCCATCCTCCTCCTCGGCATCCCAAGGGCTGGGCCCCGCTCCACTGGGCTGTGGGGAGAGCCTCAGGACTGCGGCCTTCTCTCCCCAGGCCGGAGGTGTCTCCTTCCTGGGACCCTGTAGCCCTGTCTCCGCGGCTCCTCCTCCACATCCCCTCCAGACCGACTCAGTCCCTGGCCAGCACCCGACCCTGGACCCTCCATCTGCTCAGAGGTGACTTGTTACCCCACCCCCGACCCACAGTCTGCTTCCCCCATCTCTGCCTCGGCGGCAAAGACTGTTTAATAAATGTTTAATAGCGACAATAAAAGATCGTCTCGGCCGGACTGAAGAGGACTCAGCGCTGCACTCCAGGTCAGCAATAAAATGCATCTTTGCAGAGTAGACAAGAGGCCAGGCCAGCAGGTACCATTGGAGCCCCTATGGGAAGTGACCAGGGACACAGAATGCCCAGCCAATGGCCCTGCTGTGTCCTGTGTCCTCATCCATCCAGCGGGGTGATGAGAGCGTGTTCTTTCCAGACATGGTGACAACTGTGTGGCACAGTGACAGGCCGTGGTGGGAAGGGCTCAGCCCAGGTCTCTGTCACTAGCTTAGTGGGACTCACCAGTGGGGGGACATTGGGAAGAGAGCAGAGGCACCACTCTCCCATCATGCACTGGGTCCGGGGAGCTGGGAGTCAGCTGCTCAGCCCTGGGACCCTGGGAGCAGCAAGCAGAGCCCAGGAGACCGTGGGGGCAGCAGGCGGTTGCAGCCCAAAAGGGTCAGAGCTGGGCCTGGATCCAGCCCTCAAGAGCTCCTGTGACACCTGAGGCTGAACCTGGACACAGCCAGGAGGCTCCCTGTCACCAGCCCAGGCTGAGGACAAGCTGCCATCTGTCCCTCACAGCCCACTCCACTCCGACCCAGCCCACAGCCAGGGCGGGTGGCAGAGCCAGCCAGATGTTGCCTGGGCCCACAGGCCCGAGGGATAGCCAGGGAAGAGCGGGGCAGGATTCTGGGGAAAGCAAAGCAGAGCAGAATGAACCCGAGTGTGGAGTTGACGATGCACCAACAGTGCAGAGACCAGCACCCCACGAGGACCAGAAGTCCCCTGAAATGACCAGCAGCCAGGAGGGGAGCTAGGGACCAGACACACTAGAGTCCAATGGGAGAAGAAGGTGAGGCGGTTGCCAAGTGAAAGACTGATGGTATTTCTTTAACCAGAGAGGGTCCAATTTGCCCTCAAAGCCAGCCCAAGCTGTCTTGGTGCTCCCAAAGAAAGAGGCAAGAAAGGAGCGCACAATGTTGGGTGTAAAACCCAAAACCAGATAAGCAGGACATGAGTCCCAGCACAAAGGGCAGCGCTGGAACACAGAGGCCAGGTGACATCTGCAGTGCCCAGGAGGGCAGGGCCAGGGCCAGGAGCGGAAGCAGCCAGGGTACAGCGTCCATGTCAGGCAGTGTTTGAGAGACCCTAGGCCGTGCTCTGCTCTGCAACAGAGTGCAGACTCCAGACTCACCAAGGGGGAGGGTTATCGGGAAAGGCTGAGAGGCCTGGGAGCAGGCAGCCCTACCAGCTCAGCGTCCAGCAAGGCCTCGAGCCACCCCGGCCCTGCGCAGAAGGCAGTGGGGCCAGGGTCATGAGGAGGCGAGGGGCAGGAGGACGCGCTCCTGACAGCCACTGCGCCGTAATGGGGCCAGGTCCCCCAGGATAAGCATTCACACAGGAACGGCCCTCACCCACCCATGCCTGTGACCCACACACCCTCGACTTGCCCAGTCAGGACTGCAGCCACGGCGCACACTTCGGCAGCAGCAAACCTCTGCAAACCATGGCAGGGGTCAGGGTCACCTCAGCAGAGGAAACACGCACAGAGACTGAGGTCCACAACGGGAAGCAGAGGCGAGACCTCCAGGGGGGTCCACATGGCGCTGTCCACAGAACCACCCAACCCAGGCACTCTGTGTTCTCCAGAGCACACCCAGAACCACAGGAAGCCCAGGGCCCTGGTCTCCCTCCCAACAAAAGAAACCAGCCACGTGTCATATATATATCATATATGTGATACATATATGATATATATATGTGGGTTATGCTGTACTCTGCTGTTTTTTCTCAAAGCTCAGCGTGCAGATATTCCCATGGCAGTACAGAGAAGGCTTAGTTATGTCAGCACCTGCACAGGGCTCCATTGCATGCGTGAACGCCCCGTTGTCCCTATCATCAGCCTCCTATCGCTGGACACTGGGGTGGTTTCTAGTAATTAACTTCTGTCATCCACGCGGCAGCGTGTGTCTCCGGTGGCATCTCCTGTGAGTGTGTTCACGGGCTCCAGAAATACAAATGCAATCGCTAACCGAAATGGAAACTCTAACAACGGCCCAGATAGAGGATTTTAAAGATCTCAGCGAAATCTAGGAGGTTGAGGACAAGGAGGAAAAAGTTTTAAAAAAAAGTCTGAAAAGCCTCAGAGGGAGGAAGTTGTGGAGGGTTAAGTGGCCCCAGCTGAGCTGAGGAGCATGAGGGACACCAGAATGAAGTGGACAGAAAGAATGAAAATAAACTTGTCCCTCAAAAGAGAATATAAGCCCTAAAGCGGAGAAGAGCCTCGTAACTTTCAAGAGAAACAATGTAAGCGTTTGAAACTACGCAGAGGTTGGAGAGCGAAAGGGGTCGAACTGCAACCTGAAGGAGCAGAAGGAGCCGGACGGGCAGCTGCGGCTGGGGAGCAGCAAACGGGCGACACTGCAGCAGGGCTAGACGCCGCTCCAGGAGGGGGCAGGGTTTGTGGTTTTCATTGAAAACAAAATGAAGCCATGTGGAAATCAGGAAAAGCAGGAGTTAAGCAAGCTCAGAGGAGTGTGGGAAACACCATGAGGACCTGTCCTGTCAGCCTGACAGTGAGAGCCCCAGCCGGGCCCCCACGAGGACCACATGGCGCCCCCTGCGGCACTTCACGGGCGGCCAGCGTGCGACTCACTGCAAAGGCTGCTGGGACCACGGGACCCGGAGAAACTGCTGCTGGGGGCGACCCTGCTCTTCCCCACCGGGCTGCCCTGTGCGTGCAAGGACGGCCGGGAACAGACGTGAGGATGTCACTAACCTTGGCCAAACGCCTTCCCAGTGCACAGATATCCTTTCCACCGGAACTTCTCCAGAGAGAAGTCACAGCCTTTGCAGAAACTGTTTGCAGAGATCAGGTCTGTGATTGGTGGAAGACAACACTCTTTAAAACAATTAGAAATCAAAGCACAAGCTTCGCTGGCCACATTATCTGATAACGAAACAATAAAAGCAGAAATAATCGTGACCAAAGTACTTCAGGTGCTGGAAATACAAGTAATCCCCTTACAGATAGACCTTGGTTTAAAGAGTTAACGGACAAGCACACCGCAGGCTTCTGAAAGGGGCATCTCGAGGGCCAGAGCTGGAGCCGCTGTCTCCACAGCCTCGTCTCTGTGGGGGACGTGGATATGAGCAGTGTGGGGCGCTGCTAAGCACACAAGAAAGCAGCAGCACACCCCCAGGGGTCGGGCGCAGGGCTGTCTACTAAACACGAGAGCCAACCACAGCACAAGAGCGAACAAAGCAAGACAGAGCTCGGCGTCATTCGAGTTTGAGTCTTTGCAGTTAAATCTTTGTGAATTAATTATGGGAAGGGGAAGAGGGAAAGACAGAGACTAAGAGGGACAGAGAAAACAAGGAATCAGAGTGGAGAACGGGCACAGAGGAGAAAGACGGAGGTAATTATGAGGTAATTATATACACTTCGTTCTATGGCAACTGATTCACAAATTTATAAAACCGTAAGTTCTACATACAAAAGTCACAACGGGAGGGATCTGACATGGCCGGACAGCAGAAGAGCGGCGCTGTTGTTTCTCAGGGAAAATCAGCTAAAAACACAGGGACCTGGGAGACAGGGAGGGACACACGTCCTGACCCCAAAACCCACCTGAGAGGAGAGCCCTGCAGGTCAGACCGAGCGCAGACAGAGTTTATAAAGCGCAGAGCAGCCCCCAGGGCCGCGTGGCCTGGGCCTGGTGCGGGGCCGGAGCCGCCCTTCTGGAAACGTCCCCAAACCCGGATGGACTGGACAGCTGGGCGAGCTCTAGCCGCACGGGATAGATCTGGGCCCGAGGCCCCACGCCCTTTAGTCTCCCGCAAACGGAGGACCCTGCAGCCGGCCGCAGATTTCCCAGCACGCACAGGGGCGAGGGACCAGCAAGCTGCCCGCGCTGCCGTGGCCCGCCGGTCCCTTCCCTTTTCTTCTGCCATGTGCCAAGCAGCTACTGGAGCAAAAGCAAGGTTCGGACCAAGCCGTGGGGAAGGCAGTGTGTGGAGCAGCGTGCTCTGCCCGCTCCAGCAGCGTGAGAGGGGAGAGGAGTGTGGGACTTGAGCAGCCGTGGGTAGTGGCAGGACCATGACTGGAAAGTCAGCGCCCCCCAGCACCCTGCTCCGTGGTCCAGGAGAAGAGGGACAAGTCGGACTGGGTGGCCTTGGGCAGTCTCCGCCGCAGCAGCAGAGACAGTGAGTCCGAGGATGGCACCTCCTCGCCCATCTCAGCAGCATGAGGAGAGAGATGAGCGGTGGAGTGGAACGAGGAGGCTGTGGAAAGGCGGGGAGGGTCCAACTGTGCACAGGACGGGGGCAGCCTAGGGCTGTCTCTGTCTGAGGGCACCAGAGCAACTGAGAGCGATGCAGAGACAAAGAGGGGGAGGAGACATGGGCGAGCTGCCAGGGGACATCCAAAAGCTGCTGGCTAAAGGCTGGCCCCTACCTCCACACCCAGAAGCCGAGATCAGCAGTCAGCCCCACACCCAGCACTAATCCTTCGTGTTGTAGCAGGGTTTGCAAGGGGACAGACTTAATACAGGACACATACTTCATGGGATTATTTTATATTATTATAAAATTTATATTATTTATATTACATTATATTATATTATAGGATTATTCACCAAAAAGTCAAATGCAAAAGACTGATGGAGATCTGTCCACACACCAGATACCCCAAGAATCCAGCTGAGGGCCTGGATCCCACAGCAATGTCCCACGAGTCCAGCTGAAGACCTAGAGCCCATGGTAATGTCCCCCACAAGTCCAGCTGGAGGCCTAGAGCCCAAGACAGTGTCTCATGCAAATCTGTATCAAGGATCTGCACTTCGAAGGCCAAAAGTCAGTGGTGGGAGCTGGAAAGTCTGTGGCAGCAGGCGGAGGGGCCTGCACTAGAGCCAGGAAGCAATGCTCAAAGTAAGGATCAGAGCTCCCCCAAAGAGGACCACAGGCAGCCTCAGCACAGCGAGGACCCGCGGTCCTCCAGTGATGAGAACAGCCGGGTCCCTATTAGGAAAGCCAGCGTGACAAACTTCTCTAGGAAAATCAACGGTGCACCGCCTTCCCCTCCAGTTCTCCTTTTTATGCTGTTGGCAACCATCCTCAGGTGGCCCTCCACACCCAGCGCCAGGCTGACTCAGTCCAGCTGGGTGTTACAAGCTGCCCATCAATTAATCCACCACAGTACTGCAGACTCGACAGGGTCACCGGGCACGATTTGGGCTCACACATGGATACTACCACAGAACTGCGGACACCAGAGGAATTTTGTTATTGTTTTTAGTTCGGTTGTTTTGTCTTGTTTTTCTCTTTTTTTTTTCTTATTTAGGTTTTTACTTCCATTGTTTTGTTTTGTTTGTCTTTTTTCTCTGTTTTCCCTCAACTGTCTTTCTTGATTTTTGATACTTTCTTGTGAGTGAATACTGTCTCTAGTCTCTCTAGCTCACTTCAATATTCCTTTGCCTTATCCTTGACTCTTTCTCTCCTGTCTTCTTCTCCAGTTTCCCAAAGCTTGGGTGATCATCCTTTGTCCTTCATCCTTGCTTCTACTACATGTAGTTATCTATTTTTCTCCACCACTCTTAAACTCCAACACACACACACGGTGGTAAAGTCACTCTGCTAAGGGGAAACTCACCGCATACCAGTTCCTGGTTTAACATGGATTTTGTTCTACAAGTGTAGATCTTGCTCCTATGGTTAAAGGTACCAAATTAATAGTTATGACAGCTTGTCAGTTTTTAGGCTAGGCTGGATTCTATTATTATTACTAATTATACTACTTTAGCCAGAGTGTCATACCTCTTGTAATCAATTGTTCTCCCTTATATGGCAACATTGTGATTGTCTGAGGTCATAATCATCCCATAGTCCAGTGCCAAAGGACTGGGTGTTGAATCAAATAGATAGCAGCTTTTCATTAAATTTGAAAAGTAGGATCTTGGGACAGATACAAAGGCCAAGAGTCAGCTACACCTTGAAGACATCTCTGAGGAACAGACTTTTTCTAGGGAAGTCTCAGTATTAGTGATGAAGCTACCTACCATAAGTAATTCACAAGCATCAACACAGAAGAGAAATTTTTAAAACAGAAAATGACAAGACACAGAAGCAAAATGCAACCTCAGTCCTGCAGCCCACTGAGGACAAGTCTAGGTTACAAAAATACAGAGGAAATCAGAACCTATCCACCTCAATTTTCTAAAATGTAGTAGTAGAAGTAAAAACATGGATTAACAAGGCTACAGAGAAAATCAGATCAGAAATAGTCTCCAGGTAAAAAAAAGAGATGATAAAAAAAAGGATGATAAAAAAATCAGATCAGAAATAATCTCCAGGTAAAAAAAGGACTTGTTCCGTGAATCGAGAGTAGACATAGATCTAAAAAAAAAAAAAAAAAAAAAAAAAAAAAAAAAAAAAAAAAAGATCTTAGGAAAATGGTGGAAACCACCAATGCTTAACATAGGAAAGAAATGAGAATCATGAAACAGGTTCAAACAGATATCCAGGTCATTAAAAATTCCACTGAAAGTATAGGCAGCTGAATGAACCAAGGTGAGGACAGAATATCAGATCCAGAAAACAGGATTGCAGTTAGCAATCATGAAAAGAAATCTTTCTTAAAAATAGCAAAGGACCTGGAAAATCAATCCAACAGCTACAAGATGATGCAAAGAAGAACAATATAAAGTTGATCAGAGACAATGAAAAAGCAGAAGATAGCACAATTGACATTAAAAAAAAACGTTCACAAAAGCAATGGCAGAAAACTTTGCAAGTATGGGAAAAAATTTTGACACGCAGATAAGTGAAGCATATAGAACTCCATGTAGCCATGAACAAAATAAATATACACAAAGGCATGTAATAATCAAGATTCTAGAAATTCAGCACAACAACAGAATATTAAGAGCTGTTGGAGAAAAGAAACAAATCACTTATAAAGGAAAACCCATCAGAATCACAGTAGACTTATCAACACAAACCTTTAAACCAAGGAGAGCTTTGGGGTGAAGTATTTCAAGTCCTGAAAGAAAACAACTTCCAACCCAGATTGATGTACCCTACAAAACTATCTCTCAAAATCAATGGAGAAATAAGGTATTTCCATGAAGTATCTTCCTCTGAAAAAGTTTATGACCATGAAACAGCTGTCTGAAGTGTTCTGAAGGATATATTAGAAAGAGAGAATATAGACAGCAATTCCAAGAACACCAATAGAAAGAATATATCAGGCAAAGCAAGCAACTTAACAGATGGGAAAATACAGGGGATCAACAACAGGAAAACAACATGACAAACATAAGCCAATAGATATCAGTTAAAACCATCAATGTAAATGATCTCAATGCATCAATCAAAAGAAACAGACTGGCAGATTAGATGAAGAAACAAGGTCCAACAATATGCTGCATACAAGAAACACATTTGACTCACAAAGAAAATCCATAGACTGAAAGTCAAAGGATGGAAAACAATACTCCATGTGACAGGAACCAGAAAAAAGCAGGGGCAGCTACTCTATTTGTAGACAAAGTGAACTTCAAGCCAACACTGATCAAGCGAGACAAAGACGATCATTACATACTTAACTCCACGAGGAAGAGATAACAATCGTAAGTATATATGCACCAAACACTGGTGCACCCCACTATATAAAACAAATAACAGACATGAAAACATCAAGTAGATACTAACATGGTTGTAATGGGGGACCTCAATACCTCACTGTCACAAATAGACGGATCAACTAGACACAAAATCAACAAAGAAACATTAGAACTAACCCAAACTTATGAAAAATTGAAGTTAGTAGATGTCTACAGTGTTCCCCAATATCAGAATACAGATTGTTCTCAGCTGGCCATGGGATGTTTTCCAAAGTAGCCCACACACTAGCACATAGGACACGCTTAAGTAAATGTAAAGGAATTGACATTGTCCCGTGCATACTATCAGACCATAGTGCAATGAAATTAGAAATCAATGGCAAAAGAAACCACAAAAACTTCACAAACCCATGGAAATTAACTAACACCCTACTGAATAAGCAATGGATCACAGATGAAATTTTTTAAAAAATTAAATAATTTTTACAATTAAAAGATAATGCCAACACAACATACTGAAATTTATGGGACACAATAAAAGCAATCCTATGAGGGAAATTTATGGTGGTGAATTGTCACATCAGGAAAACAGAGTATGTGCCAATAAGCAACCTAATGTTGAAATTCAAACTTCTCAAAATAGACAAGCAGGTCAAACCCAAATCTTGACAAGGAAAGAAATTATAAAGATCAGAGAAGAAATTAATGCAATTTAAACTAAGAAAACAACACAAAGAATCCAGTGAATTGAAAACTTAACTCTTTGAAATATTAAATAAAATTTATAAACTCTTAGCCAACCTTATCAAGAAAAGACTCAAATCCATGCAATTAAGGATGAAAAGGGCAAAACCAAAACAGACCCTAAAGAAATCCAGATCATCAATACCTACTTCAAGAACTTGTACTCAAATAAGATGGAAGCCACATAAGAAATGGACAGATTCCTAGGCACATATGAATTACCAAAGCTGAATGAAGAAGATATAAATATTCTAAAGAACTCAGTATTAGCCAATAAAAATTAAGATGTAATTAAAAACCTACCAACAAAGAAAATCCCAGGTCCTGATGAATTCTACCAGAAATTTAGAGATCTAATCCTACCATTCCTAAAACTGTTTGATGAAATTGAAAGGGCATCCATGGAAGCAAGTATTACCCTAATACCAAAACCAGAGAAGGATTCAACCAGAAAAGAAGGCCAATCTCCCTAATGAACATAGATGCAAAACTCCTCAATAAGATATTGGCAAACAAAATGCAGCGAATCATCAAAGTTATATACGATGACTGAGTAGGATTCATCCCAAGATGCAGATAAGGTTCAAGATATGCAAATCAGTAAATGTAATACACCATATCAACAGAGCCACAGATGAAAATCACACGGTCATATCAATCAATGCAGAAAAAGCTTTTGACAAAGTCCAGCACTAATTCATGATTTAAAAAAAAAACCTGCAGAAAATTGGCACAAATAATCTTTATCTCAATCTGATAAAAGCCATCTATGATGAACCAACAGTTAGCATCATATTAAATGACCAAAAACTGAAAGTTTTCACTGTAAGATCAGAAATAAGACAAGGATATCCACTATCACCACTCCTATTCAATATAGCTCTGGAAACATTACCTGGAGCAATTAAAGAAATAAATAAAAGGAATAAAAAGAGGATAAGTTATCATTATTTGCAGATGACATGCTATTCTACATAGAAGACCCTAAAAGCTCCAACAAAAGACTCTTAGATTTAATAACCAGATTCAGTCATACAGCTGGATACAAAGTCAGCACTTGAAAATTAATAGCATTCCTGTACACAAATAACAAACTGAGAGAGAAATTAGGGAAACCACATCTTTCATAGTAGCATATAAAAAATGAGATACTTAGGAATCAATCTAACAAAGGAAGTAAAATTCTTTGCACTGAAAACTACAGTATTCTGAAAAATGAGATTGAAGAAGATATCAGCAAATGGAAAGATATCCCTTGCTCTTGGGTAGGAAGAAACACCATAGTGGAAATGACCATACTCTCAAAATTGTTATAAAGATTTAATGCAATCCCAATCAAAATACCAAAACATACCTCATAGAATTAGAGAAAACAATCCTAAAATTCATTTGTAACCAAAAGAAACTTAGGATAGCAAAAACCATTCTGGGCAACAAAAGTAAGGCAGGGGCATCACAATCCCTGACTTGAACTTATACTACAAAGCTACTGTGCTTAAAAAAAAAATTAAAAACAAAAAACACACAGCATGATACTGGCAAAAAAAATAAATAAAAAAACCAGACCTGAGGATCAATGAAACAGATTAGAAGATGCAGAAATTCTCCAAACACATTCAGCCACCTTTTATTTTATTAAAAAGATCATCTTTTTAATAAATAGTTCTGGGAAAACTTGCTTTTTATATGCTGAAGATAAAACCAGACCCACATCTCTCATCATGCACTAAACTAAAATCAAAATAGATCAAAGGTGAAATATTAAAACACATTTAGTGTTTCTGTTTTAATATTTCACCTTTGATCTATTTTGATTTTAGTTTAGTGGCTATTATAAAGAAATAAGCTAATAACTAATGCTGGTGGGGCTGCAGGGAGAAAAGAACCCCTCTCTACTGTTGGGAGTGTGAAATGGTGTAACCACCATGGAAACCAGTGTGGCGAGTCCTCAGAACACTAAAACCAGATTTTCCATTTGTCCCAGCTGTTCCCTTTCTGCGTATCTTCCTGAAAAAATTGAAGCATCATACCACAGTGATATGTGCACACCACGCTTATAGCAGCACAGATTTTAGTAGCTAAATCTTGGAAACAACCCATATGCCCATCAACCAAGGAATGGATAATGAAGATGTGCCTTTTTTATACAACTGAGTACTACTCAGCCATAAAGAAGGATAAATTGAGACATTTCTAGGTAGATGGGTGCACCTTGAGACTAAACCCTTAAGGGAAATAAATGGACACACATGTTCATATATCACATTGTTTCTGCGGTGTGAAAAACCAAAAGTAAATATGAACCAAAATGTGTGGTAGATATTGTGGAAAAGGAAGATATTGTTCAAATAAGAAGGGGAATTAGGGAAGGGGAAGAGGAGTGGGAAAGAAAGAAGAGAAAAAGAAAAACAACTAGAAAAGAGGGAAAAGATGGAAACAAAGCTTTTATAAATAAGGAGGGGAAGAGAGATTGAAGGGAGGAGAGGAGAATGGGGAAAAGAAGACTCGAGATCTATCACATATGGGTACAAAGTCCCTGCGATGAATGTATCATTATGTAGACCTAAAATGTACCAACAAGTTTAATTAATTAAAACACTTAAATGTATCAGAGAAATGGAAAACTGAATAGGCCAATTACCAGAAAAATACTGGAAGTCTGATTAAGGATCTACCATCAAAAAAAAAAAAAAACCCTTAGGTTTAGCTACATCCAAAGTGAGTTTCATCTGATAGTTAAGGGAATAACAGATTAATTTATGTCATTTAAAGTATTTTAGAACATAGGAAATACTAAGAGAAAAACTCTCCTGTGAATTGTACAGTGAATGTATTTTTCAAACAAAATTAAATGCAGATAAAACAAAATTATTAAGGCTATAGATATCATCCATGAACATGAATACAAAATTCTATTTGAAATCAGTGCCAATCAACGACTCCAGAGCAAACCTAATAATGCTTTGCGACCAAATGGGGCTGCAGGGCACACGCCTGCCCTCCCCTTGGGTCCAGGGAGCCCAGCGTGCCCGGAAGAGCGGGCCAGGACCCTGATCTCCAGGCACCCAAGTATCACAGGACCTGCAGGAGCATGCGCAAAGGCAAGAGAATCAGCCGAACCCAGATAACCAACACAGAGGCGCGCTGTGTGCAGAGGGAGCTTTGGCTCCTCCCCAGTGAGGAAGACCCGGCCCAGGAGCTCACCGACCCCAGCGCCACCCAAGCACCTGTCTACTGCGCGGGAGTGCGGTGACCGCAGAACCACCGCCAGGGCCGGGCCCGTGTGCCCTCCAGCCCGCGGGTGGGAAGCTCTGCTGCAGGACCCCTCAGCCACTTCTAGGACTCAGCGTGAGCCCTCCAGTCCTGCAAGGGAAGAAGAGCAGCAGAAAGGGCGATGGTGACAGCCCCGCCTCCCTCCTCCCACCTTGAAAATGTGGTGACAGCTCCGAGCCTGCAGTTTCTTCTGGGATTGGATACAGTCAGCAGTGCCAGGGACACTCCTAGCACTAGCAACCTGTGGGCCAGAGGAAGGGGCAGCAGCAGGACCGCCCACTTGGTCCTTCCTGTCCTGACAGCCTTTATTCTGCACGTGAGCGCAGCTGGTAGACCCGATTGTGGAACTGAGACGTCTCTGCCAGTCTTTCCATCGGCCCAATCCAGAAGCCTGGTCCCGGGATCCGAACCACGGTAAGAGGGAAGCGACCAACTCCACTTCCGGTCTCAACCACTCGCCCCAGCACAGCGGGCTGCAAATCCACCCCTGCACGCGGGCTTGGACGCCAGCGCTCGCCTGTTTGAAGAGAACCGGCGGCCTCTGCCTGTTGCAGAAAAGCCCTGATGGTGTCTGCAGAGCTTCTGTGAGGTCCGGAAAAGCGCTTGCTCCACAGGCGGGCCAGGGACACATGGAGCCCTTCCTCACGGGGTGCTGTCCCCGTCGGCCAGATGGCCCTGGGTCCAGCACCGCTGGAGACGACTCTGGTCAGCGAGGTACCCTGACATCCCGATTTCCCACTCTGGAGGCCAAAGCTACCCTCAGGTTCCATTTGTCTCACAAACGGAGCAACAGCCCAGCTCGCACCCAAGGAGGCCATGGTCGTTGGTGATTCCCACGGATGACCTGACTGCCACTCCAGTTGTGCTGCTGACGCTGTGGGTGACACCACATTGCTCCCCAACACTGAGGCTGCCACCTCTGCTGTACTGTTCTGCAGTCCCCACCCGGGGACCATCCTATAAAGCCAGCTCTGCGGCATGGTCTCCCCCCGGTCAGCAGGCCCTTCCTCCAGCGCTGTCCTTCCTGCCTAAGACTTATTTGTGTCCCAGATGCCTCAATATTATATTATATTTCACTCTGTGCTTTAATCACAGTATTTGCTTTCCAAGGGCTGTTTCAAGTTAATAGTGCAGTCTGCATTAACGCAGTATTACTCTGTCCACTGAATTTTTGGTTCCCACCCTCCAATTTCTCAGTAGTAGGATTTACATATGCTTCTTCCTTACAGATTTTGGTCCTATGGTGAACTTTGGTGCAATTTCCACCCATTTTCTTAAATATATTTACCATGGGAATTTTAAGTCTGAAGATACTAACTCCAAAACACTTACCTTTCTTTCCTTCCAAGATTTTTGTCCTTTAGAGTTTTGGGTGCTTCCATATTGGGGGGGGTGCTTCTATATTTTTAATTGAGTTCTATTCATTTTGTGTAAAATCTAGAAAGACTTTTGGTGATATCCTCTTACTTTATCTACACTGCATTAAAATAGCACATAGAAAGGAATTATCTGTGGTCTAGCAGGAGCCAGAGCACAGGAAGACGAGCGCGATGCACTTTTCTGCCGCGGCCAGTCTGTTCCCAGTTTGTGCTTCTGGGCGGGACTGGCGTTAGATGGGAGACTGCAAGGCCCACCCTGTCCCTGTCGTGCCTGCTGCCTGGGTCCTGAAACTAACTAACACTGCGTAGAGTTCAGCTCACTAGCTCTCGATTTCTGCTTGTTCTATTCCTGTCTCATCACAGCTTAGAATTCAGACTGTGCCTCGGGGAAAAGCACGCACAGTGCTCGCTCCCGCCTTGTAGTTGTGTTCCTCAGCTTTCCCATCCCTGAGACATAATGCCAGGCACACAGGGCTCTGAAGAGGCCAGGCTTAACTCGGCCCGTGTGTTAAAGAGATTTAGTGCACGGGTGGCAGCTCAAAGGCACAAACATCATGGCGGAAGGGCGCGGAGCAGCAAACGCTTAGTTGAGGTTGGCCAGGAAGCAGAGCAGGGAACAGGGCCACAGAGAAAGGAGCCAGGGCCAGACCTTGACCCCAAGGCTGCTCCTCCAGGGCCACCCAGACACCCCGAAGAGTGAGCTCCATCGTCCCATGGATCCCAGAGCCAGTCGGGCGGACACTGACCTCCACAGCCCTTTAGAACGGCTCTCAGTCCCTTCAGTCCCCACCGCACAAGGCCCAGGGGATTATTTGCTGAATGTCAGTATTAATACACTTCCAGTTTTAATAGGTGCCTTACTTACTTTTTTGCTGCTGGGACAAAATACCTACACCCACAATTTAAAGGAGGAAAGGTTTATTTTAGCTCATAGTTCGTAGAGACGTTAGTCCACAGCTGCTGGTTCTAAGACAGTGCAGCGTGGCCAAGGAGAAACCGCTGAGGGATGGTGAGAAGGAGGCAGAAAGGGGCGAGGGAGGAGGGATATACACTCAGGCCAGCCCACAATGAGCCCCCTCTTCCCAATGGGCTTTACCTTCCAACGTCACCCAGCTATAAACCCACCTGTGGACTAACCCAGGTCACACACCGTGGTTCAGCATCACATGCCGTGACGCAGTCGCCTCCAAAATCTCACCTGTGAGCCCACGAGGGGGCTCTAGGTACAGCCCCAATGGGGCTTCACTGGGGGCGCATCTAGGTAGCAGCCGTAATGACAGCTGTATGAGATACAGGTCCAATCCCACGAGAGCCATCCGCCTGGATAGTTCAGTCCAGTGATTGCAACCCATTCACAGAGCGGGGCACCAGCCCTGCTATCAGCTCTGCATCTTCCCCTCCCACAGACACGTCACGTCCGTGAGCAGCAGCCCCATGGTGCCCAGGCCTTCCACTCCGAGCCACCGGTGGTCTGCTTCCCGTCACCACAGCTTTCCGTATTCCTGCATGAACTGCATGACACTCGGTCTTTGTAACTGGCTTCCTTCAGTCAAGGTCCCAGGGCTCCACCACGGTGTAACACGCATCTGGGCCCCGCCCCATTGCCAGATAATGACGCAGTCAACAGCTAGGCCATGCTTCCTTTGTCCACTCATCATCGATGGGCGTCAGGCTGTTTCCACCAGGGGCTGTCGTGAGCAGTGCTGCCGCGAACATTTGTGCAGTTTCCCAGGAACGCAATCTCTTCTTCTCCTGGGTTGGTGCGGGGCACGAGTGGACACGAGTGGACACCACACCCAGCCTCTGGAGGAGCGGCAGGACCGGCATCCAGCATGCCTGCGCTGTGTTAGGGTCCCTCCAGCTTGATCGACGGCTCCAGCTGCTCCACACCCTCGACCTCTTTCTGCTCACAGCAGCCGTGGCAGGTGTAAGGTGGCAGCTCTTGAATGGCTTGAATTCCTGATAGCTACTCCGGTGTAGTGGCCTGTGTGTGTTTCCTCTGGGTTGGTGCTTACCCAGGTCCACTGCCCATTTGAACGGACTACAGTGTACCTCAGGTCATGAACTGAATCCATTCTCTGATTCGGGGGAAGACGATTCCACCCACATTCACGTGAGAAAGATGGACACAGTTCTATTTATTACCTAGTGCAGAGTTCACAAACGGAAGAGATCATAAACCAAGGTATTACCGCGTATGTCTTCTTATTTAATGGTGCACTCTTTATATAATCTAGGCACAAGTCCCTTATCAGACCGTGACCTGCAGTATTTCCTTCCACTGTGTGTTTGTCTTTTCATTACCTGGGGGCGTCTTCCAAAGCACAGGGGTGTAAACCGTGCGTGGCAGGGGTGTGGCTCAGAGGTAGAGCGCTTGGCTGGTGCATAAGGAAAACAAAATTAGAAAACAAAATTAAAACATTTTAAATTAAGACTAAGTCCAGTTAAGTTTCACTTTGTTTTATTGCTTGTACTTCAGCTGTAATACCTAAATATATACATATTTGCTCTTAAAATTTACACCTGTGTTCTCTTCTGGCAGTTTTAGAATTTTAGCTCTCCTATTGAGGCTTCTTATCTTCCTGAAGCTAATTTTCAACTTTCAGCGAGTTATGCATCCAGCTTCACCCTTTGCATGTATTCATCCACTCGTCTCCACGCCGTCTGTTGAGGCGTCGATTGGTTTGCTCGTTAGGAAATCTTAGCACCACTGTGGAAAACGAGCAGACCCCGGACGGGAGTGGTGGCTTCGGGATGCTCAGCTCGACCGCAGGGATCTCTGTCTGCTCCTTGATCTGCCCGATGCCTGTCGGTACCACGCAGAAGTGGTCCCTAGAGCAGGCAGTGAACCTAGCAGTTGGGAAATACAT
>PVJX010025034.1:0-27386 GCA_004027295.1 Dolichotis patagonum | reverse complement strand
TTTGTATTGACTGATTTTATTTAAATCTGTTATGATTGATAGCATCAAGTCTAAGAGTATAGGCAACTACACTGAAGATGACAAGATTCACTAAGATACCCAGTCTGGTTTGATTATTACTTGCTTTTGAAGTCTTATAATGTCTCCAATGCTTCGTTTTTATTAATGTTGTTATACTCTGCTGAGACACCATGGTAACCATTGTCGGTCAACTTGTATTGTGGTTTTATATGACTTTTTGCTTCATGCTTTTCTAGGAATTGTTTTGTTTTGTCTTACTTTATTTTGTTTTTCCCTCTAATACAGAAAGGATAGATACACATGTAGAGACTCATGCATGTGTAGAGCTTATAAACAGTTTATGAGAACCAACTACATAACACATGTTGAAATGAACAACTACTTTGAAGAAATAGAGACACTACACTACCCAGTGCTGATTCCATAATGTCATGATGTGAAATCCAGCAAAACTATCATTCTTTGTTCAAAGTGATTTTAGCTTGTTTTGTTTAAGTTCAACACATATGAAGGTATGGACAGCTGTTTTGAAGATAATGAGAGACACTATGACAGCCATTCTTGGCTTCCCTATTGTCTGGTCTTGAAGACCTGAAATGCCCTCTTCGTCCTGTTCAGATCAATTCCATACTATGTTGTTTCATGTGAATTCCCTGTATGTGACAATATGGACAATTATTTGGAAGAAAACAAGAGTCAATACAATAGACAGTGAATACCTCCGATTGTCTAGCTTTGAAATTTATGTCCCTTACATTGCTTTCTTGTGATCCGCTTTGTTCTGTTTTGTTGTGTTTAATTTTACCCTTTTGATATAATTGCATGTATATTTGAGTGGGTAAGATGGATGACCATATTGTTGTTTTTGTCAGATCGTGGAGCATAACTGTTAACAGTCTCACTGTTTGAATGTCTACTTTACATGTTTTAACTTTGTAATTTGAACACCTATTTCCAAGAAGTCAGTATGTAATTTGTCAAGTAATAATTTCTTAGTTTTTTTGTTGTTGTTCTTTTTCCTTGGAATTCTATATTGTTGCTACCCTTTATTCTGTATGTATGTATATATATATATATATATATATATATATATATATATATATATATACATATTTCCCCAGTTCTTTTTCAGGAATGTAAAGGCAAATGTAATTGTATCTCTGTCCTCAGTAGAGCCCTCAATGGCTCCCTACTACTCTTAGAAGCAGTAAAGGAAAAATACAAAGGCCCTCCAGCAGGCCACCACCCCCTTCTAGTTCTCTCACCTTGCTGCTGGCCTGCCTGTTCTCACTGGGTAACTCCTATGGGGCTCTGCGGGGTGCAGCAGAGGGCTGTCTCCTGCACCCCCACCCCCTCTGCTTGCTGCTCCAGGCCACTTGTCAAACTCTGCTTCCTCATAGCCTCTCACTTGTCTCTGGGTCTGATGGCTCCTCTGCCAGGCTGTCCCGCAGACTTTGAGCTGGCTGGCTCCCCATGGAGATTTCTTCCCCTTCTTATCTCATGTCGCAGGCACTCAGCAAATACTCGGCTAATACTTGTTCTGTGAATGGTCTCTGCTGCTTTTCATGCATTGTGGCCCCGAATGACCCTGCCAGTTTCCTCTGGGAGTCACTGCCAAAGCCCTTGAGTTCCTGACGTGGGCTTGTCAGCATCTGCATTCTGGAAAACAGCACCAAGGAAGGGAGGACTGACAATGTCTCTTTCTCACTGAAAACGCATTGCCGGATGCCATTGTCCTGGCTGCTGGAGGGGTTCATCAGGCAGCAAAGGAAGTCGTTTGTCACAAAGCCTTTAAAAACCGGACGGTGGTTTTCCCCAGGGTGGGACAGGTGGAAAATCTGCTCAGCTGACATTTCTCTGCGGTTCTTATGTTCTGGGCCGTGCTCTAAGCTGCCCTCTCACCAGGCCTGACCCTGTGGTTTCCTCTTTAAAGGTGGGGAATCTGAGGCTTGAATAAGGAGAGGTCACCTTCTCAGGATAACCCCACTTGATCTTCCGTGTGTGTCTGTGTCCTAATCTTGTCTTATAGATTGGATTGGATTAAGACGTACTTTCCTGGGCTCATTTTAATTACCTGTTTGAAGGACCTACCTCCAAATAGGGGATTGGGAGAGACACAATCAGCTCATAACAGGATCCAACCTGTTTCAGGTGAGCATGAGTGGCAGCCTGTACTTCAAAGAGGTCACAGTGACATGTGTGGGTTGGTCTCAGACCACTGGCTTTGTTTCTCCTCCACCCTTTTATTTCCAGGACTGCAGAAGAATCGCAGGGCAGTCCAGAAAGCCTACAGTTTGCCTTCATTATCAAGTCGTTTTCCTGATGGCAAGAGGTCCCCTAACACCCCAAGTACAAGCACTGGAACCAAGCCCATGTTCCTTCAGGAGCCCGCTGCTGGGCCCAAAGCCCTCTGGCCAAGGCCTTCTCACTTGCATTTTCATAACGCCTACTTCACAACTTCACTTCAGGATGAAACCTGAAGTACCACAGACCCCAGCTCCAGAGCGGACAGTCTTATCTGTTCTGCTCAAATAAACTATTTTAAAGTATGGAACTTGGTAGCATAAATGAGTTCTAGGCATCTGTATATTTTAGAAATTCCAAATCTAGTTGAATAGAGAGAACTTGTTTCTTTCCACTAGGAATTCAAGGCACGGCTTTCGCAAAAGCATAGCCACACTTTCCCCTGTAACTAGCACGTGGGGCTTGGAAGCCAGGCCAAGGAAGATGAATCCTGTCACCCAGGAATCACCCAGAGTATAGGGAGCACGCTGAATTACAGACAGCACTAGAGCAAATTGTCATTTCAAGTGGGAGATAACTTTTAGCCTTAGTTTGTTGTTGAAAAGCATAATAGCAATTTTACATTATATAATCATTATCAAAGTATAGAGAAAAAACATAGTATTTATTTTACCCTTATGGTAATTATAGCTTCAAGATTAACCTATCTTCAATGATAGTTCAAAGTAATCTGTCTTGAGAAATGACCACGCTATTGATATTAACAAAAGGATACTAGAATCAACGGCAAATTGGCTATTTTTACTTATCACAGAGAGCAAAACAGGAGAACGCATATGGAAAATACCAAGCTCCACAACTATGTACAGTACTTCAATGTGAAGATTAACAGCTTCAAGGAAAATGTAAACCATTTACCATGACACTCTAAAATTATTGCCACTATAATTTACTGCTACCTTTGGTAGTTACCTATAAACACGACCTCCACTGTGATTCCTTTTCCTGAACACATTGTCTGGAAACTTATGAAGGTAATGTGATGGAAAACAGCCTTAGAAGTATCCCAACTCAAACCAGAGAAAGCACTGAGCAGCAGGAGTGACATGTAGGGACACAACCTCATGCAGTAGGTTCAAAATGCTGCAGCCAGGAAAGGACAGGAGGGTAGCGTGGCTCAGGCAGCACACATTACGAGGCCTCCACCTGAGGGTTCCACAACTTCATGAAGTTCTGTGAGTGCTTTTTTGACTTATGCAGGTGCACGGGGCTTATGTATTCAATGAAACTCTAAAGTTTGAATGCTGGGTTTGTCCCCAAGCTACTGATAGGATGCTCGAGCCCTTCTCCCCAAACTGGGCAGCTGCTGGGAGCCCACAGCATTCCTCTGTCATAAGGGGGAAACACTCCACATTCCACAGTGCACTGTTTCTGACCTGTCATGTGTTTCGGTTACGTGCATTTCATGCATTTGTGTACCAGGACATTTTCAGCTTTGACAGGTTTATGGGCACTTGACTCCATCCATCATAAGTAGAGGATATAAATTATCTTTCTTTCCCCACCCCACACTGCCAGTTTGGAGTGAGGCTTATCAAGAAGGGAAGTTGTAACTTGGAAACGAAACAAAACAAAAAGGTCATGGGTGCAGAACCCCCTACTGACTTCAAGGAGCTTAGCAGATGCAGGAAAGTGACATGTGTCCATCCTCCATGATTATGGAATATTCCCTATAGGAGCCCGCTGCTGGGCCCAAAGCCCTCTGGCCAAGGCCTTCTCACTTGCATTTTCATAATGCCTGCATATGACTGTGACTGTGACCACCGCCAACGCACAATCAGAGCAAAGGTGAGTGATCCCACCTGCCCACCAACTACCAGCCCTAATAGCCAAATCCAAGGACATCTTTTTTCTCTCTCCCAAATAGGGGTGGGTTTAAGGTCAAGGATTGAAAAAATACTGTTGGGGAGTCCAAAGGCTAAAATGAGAGACCTGAATTACCAGCTCTGCCAGAGGAAAGAGAAGATACGCATGGAGCTGCCCAAAGGAAGCAAAATCAAGAAGGCCATAACGGTGAGGCAACCAAGCTGATGTGTTATTGGAGACCTGGAAACAATGGACGAACCGAGGGACAACTGCCTGTGAAGAGAACAGAAGCCCCAATCTGCAGAGAAATTTAACTGAGTAAAGAGAAGAAAATCCTGCAATACTGTATAGAAGAAGTTAAGGAGAAACTAATTTCAATAAAACAGGAGCTGAAAACTAGAATAAAATGAAAGGTGAACTGCAGAGCTGTGAAAACAAATACAGAAAAGAAAATACTACCATTTCAGAATAGATTAGAGGGAAACAGAGTAGAAATGTAGGAAAATGAGACAGCAACAAACTTCAGATCTCTGTAAGGAACAGAAGGGAACAGACATCATTACACACAGGAGCCCAAAGGAGAAAAATGATGGAAAATTCACCTTACATACATAAATATGCCATATGTGAGGGCAAGAAACGAATTTTCAGACAGTAAACATTATCATTTGTGAAGATCATTATGCAGTCAAAACTGGGAAAACACAAGCTTATGTGAAAATTAATTTTCACAGCCTTTGCCACAGCTTGCAATCTGCCCTCTGTAAGTCATCAGATACTGTTCTGAATTGATAAATATTAAAGGGTATCATGTAAAGTCATGTAAAGAAATGCAGGAGAGCTAGAAACAAAAAGACAACATAATAAACTAGGGTTCAACATGAGAAGTGCAAATTAATAAATACTGTCATGCTGATAAATCATGAAATGTATGTTCAACCATATTATGCAAAATTATATAAGTAACCATTTAGACACATAAAAATAGGAAATCTTCTACAAACATCAAAAGGAAAAAAAAAGGAAAACTAAAAACAGGATTCAAAAATAATATTAATTATATAGATTTTAAAATACATTAAAAACAAATGTATCACCTTTATAAAAATGTAAGTGCATATTCTAATTACACCTAAAGTGTCCTAAAAAGTAAAAGTACGAATAAGCTTGGTCTCTTAACCCATGAAGCTCTAAAAATTCCTTGTGATTTCCTGAGCAACCAGGGTGCCAGGGGAATCTTTTGTTCTTACATTTTGTCATTGACCTTGTTCCTGGCACAGGACTCTTAGTCCACCCCCCCCTTTTTCTCTCTCTAATGAGGCAACTTGTGGTGTGCCCCTGGGTGGGAGCAGGTCTCCAGAAGGACTGAGCTATAGGAGAAGCTGGGCATTTTCAGTCCTGTCCCATCCTCCAAGAGGAGGAAAGGGAGCTGGAGACTGAGTTAGTAATCAACCGTGCCTATGGCTCAAACCTCCACCAGATACCCAGGGTGCAGATTCTAGGTGCTTCTGGGTCACTGGACACGCTCGGGTGCAGGCAGGGTGCTGCAGCCAGAGAGGGGTGGCAACTCCACAACCTGCCCTGAGCCCACCTCCCCTCTGCCTTGCTCTCATTTGGCAATTCCTGTGCTGCATCCTCAATAAAAAAATGCACACAGACACTCCTCACCGAATGACCTACCTGCCTAACAACGGTTCAGATTTACAACCACCAGAGCTCAGAGCCTTTTCTTGTAAGGCTCTGTACATCTTGTTATACAGCCTCAGCCTTTTCTGTGCAGCCCACCTCCGTTATATGGTCCTGTAATTTTTGCTGATTGTGCTGCACAGTACGGTACTGCAGCTTGATGTCGTTATACATTACTGCATGTAAGAGTTATGCAAATAAAAGTGAAGTCATCAACTTGGTGATTCCTTTGACTATTTCTTTGTTCTGAATATTGTAATGTACATGTTCTGTACTATTTTTCCCTTAGCAACAAATTCATTTAAGGCCCTATTTGCAGGAATGCAACTCTGTGAATTAAACAAAGAATGTCTGTGACCCTAAGTCAAGTGTTTCCCTGAGTTTTACGAACTGGTCTAGTGAATGATCAAGCCAAGTCTGATGGAGCTGTGGGTAGCTGGGACCACCATTTACTTACTTTTTCATTTTTTAACTTTTTTTGTGGTACTGGAGAGTGGACCCAGGGAACAATGAGATATATCTCCAGAGTCTTCCTTTCTTTAATTTTGAGATAGGCTGACCCTGAACTAGTCTGAGTAGCTGGAATTCCTCAATGTCTTTTTGCAACCATGCGCAGCCACCAGCTGGCTATGAAAGGGGACAGAAAGCTGTGCTGTAGAACTGAGCCTTTCACCCACGGAGCCTGCCAGAACTCTAGGGAGCCGGTGCAGAAATGAGCCACAATGTACGGACACACAGTACTGCTTGCCGCAGACAAACCCTGCCCACCTGAAGCCCAGAAGTGCTATGTGAGGTATGCAAGAGACACAGCTTGTTTCCTGCATGCAGCAGGTAGGGACCTACGGGACATCCTCCCAGAAAAGGATTCAAGGTACAGATTTAAAATAAAATGAAATCTGTTATCTATTAAATATATAGAGAAAACTGAGGCAAAATCAAAAGGAAAGCAATGACTTTGGGGTCCTTTCCCCAACTCAACATACACTTATTAGAAAGGAAAACTTACATAAAGTGAAATAAACAGTCATTAGAAAAGGAGCTAGCCGTGGGAAAGTAGGTAACACTCTTATACCAAGACCTAGGGAAGGGGGGAATGGCTGTGTGAGAAAGAAAGAAGGAATGCAAGTTAAGTCACGTAAGAAGTTATGTGAGGTTTCTTCCTGAAGCCTGCATCTCTAGAGGGCTTTGGGTGAAATTTTCTGTCAGTCTATTCTCCAGCCAACCGTGGTCACTGTGAGTGGCAGGAACAGCTACACCTCCCAGGCAGCTCTGCTGTCCTGCCTGGTCTCTGACCCTGGTGTGAGGCCAGAGCATGGTGGCACCAGCTCCACTCTGTGTCCCATACCACCCTGACTTCCGCCATCATAGGAAAGGCTAGGTCAGCTCAGAGGCCAACACGACCAGTGGCTAGATCTCCAGACCACTAAGGAGAAGGATGTGGTATTAAAAACATCAATAAACACAGGAGAAAGGAGACACAGGCACAGCAATTCAAATGAAAAAGGAAATCACCACAAATACTGAATTAAAACCCTAACATTTACATTGCAAAACCAAGTAATAATGTTGAACAATTAATGTAATTAGTCATATTAAAAAGTAAGTAACCAAACTTGATTCCAGATATGCTAAAGGACCTACTCTGCCTAATAGGATAAATTCAGAAGCATAATACAGCTGACCTAGTAGCTCTCAGATCTTTCTAAATTAAGTGGATGATTTTAAAACCATCTCATGGACACTAAAATATGCAGATGCTCAAGTTCCCCATAAAAATGGCATAGCATTTGCATACTATCTACATATGTCCTCCAACTTAAGCCACCTTATTTATAACGCCTAATATGATGTAAATGCGATGTAGCTGTTATACTTTGTTGTTTAGGGTTTAGGGAATAAGTACAAGAAAAAATTCTGTATAGGTTCAGTACAGATGCAATTTTTTTCTGAATATTTGTCATTTGCTGTTGCTGGAATCCACAGATGCATACAAAAGCAAGCTGTAGAATGATTAATCTTAATTATGGATATGAGAACAATCATAAGACCAAGCAGGAATGACCTCAGGAATATAATAACGATTTAGTCTTAAGGATTCTACTAAAAGAATAAAACATTCTAGTAGAGCAAAGAGATAAAGTTCTGGATCATCTCCATGGATACTGACTGTGACAAAAATCTCACATTCATGTTTTCCCCAGATAATAGCAATAGTTTGTGAGAACACAGATATTTTTTATTGTGACAATGAAAATACATGTCTTCATACAAGTAAAATTGTGAGACAGCAAAACATCTTATAAATGTTAAGAACAAGACAAGTGTGCCACATGAACTGTTATTAATTAATAATATTTTCAAATGCAATAGAATAGAGAAATAAAGGGAATATCGGGAAGGAGTTGAGAAAAACCTTAAAAACAATAAGAAAGCACAGTTTTGATATTTGGTTACGATGTTAATATACAAAACCCAAATACATTCACATACATACACTTAGAAGACAATGGAGGAAGTCCACTGAAAATGGTAGCCAAATGGCAAAACACAGAGAGTGGACCTGCTGGACACATCCCAAATACTCTACTGAGTGACATAAAGTCAGGGGCACATATGCCTAGACTGCAATGGTCCTGAATATGAAGATTCAATTAACTTGTGATTCACTGGATGCTTATTTTACTTAATAAAGCAACACAGCAGAGAGAAAGAGAGATTCAGAAGAAGTAGAGGTGAGTGCCGAGGTGAGTGTTGAGAACACCGATATTGATCTAAATAAACCACAAGAAGCTGGGCACACCATGCTGTCATCTCAGCAGTCACGAGGCTGAGGCAGGAGAATCACTGTGTGTTCCAGGCAAGCCTCGGCTACATAACGTGTTCAAAACCAGTCTGAACTACACAGTGAAACCCTGTCTTGAAAACACAAAATAAATAAAGTGACCATGAGAAATCAAAGTTTAGTTTGCAAATAAGGGGGCATTTTGAACAAGTAGGGAGATTATTATTTTATTACAGAAAAGTATTATGCATATCATTGGAGGAATAAAATAAAACTTGTAATTCATTTCTTGCAATAAATAACTCCTGGGAAGTCAGAAGGTGTGAAAATAAACAAATGAAACCATAAAGCTTAGAAGAAAATATGAATAAATTTATTCATAATCTCAAAATGGGGAAAGCCTTTTTAAAAACTACAAATAAATCCCAGAAACAACCAAGGAAAATATGGATAAATTAACAACATAAAATTTTAAACTTTCTATATGCCAATAAACAAGCAAATCAATAAATAAAAGACAAATGGTAAATAAATATTTTGAGATGTAAGATAGGAAGGTCTCAATGTGCATAAGCAAATAAATTAAGGAAAAGCCAAGGAACCCAACTGAAAAACTGTATAAAAGATATACATTTACAAAAATTGAAATTGCCAAACAAATGTGAAAAGATGTTCAACTTTGCTCATAGCAAAACAAACCAAAATCAGAATAATACGGCAATACATTTTTTAGCAGTCAGATTGGAAAGATGAACTTGAAAATATTTAGCTCTCAAAAGCAGAGAATCTGGCTTTTTTACTGAACTTTCGGTGGGAGTAACACTAATCATTTTCTAGGGAATAATGTAGCAATATTTATCAAATTTTAAATGCATAGCTTTATATCCAGCAATTCTGTTTCTAAACTGGAATTTACACCAAGACACAGTCACAAAAGTGTGCTGAGATATATGCACAGGAACGCTAATTACAGAGTTGTTTATAAAAGTAAAAACTGGAAATTTCTGTATGTTCAATAAAAGACTAATCCAATAAATCATAGTCCACTGAGGCAATGGAATACCAAGCAGCTATTAAGAGAAACGAGGTAGATCTTTACACATTATTACAGAAAGAATTCTAAAACAAAACACTAGCGCAGAACACTTCACATAGCATGAGTTCTAGAGAAGCTCTCTCTCTCCATGTCTCCCCTTAGTCCCCTCCCTTCCTTCTGGAAATGCTCCCCAAACTCATCAGCAGGGCCCTGTGGGGAGACAGAAAGGAGAGCCAGGGAGGTGACTGTAACATTCCCACTTTTCTAACTACATGCACAGCTATTCCTTATTATTTTCATGAATCACATGATAGTTACTTGGAGGGTCAAACCATGAGCTACTTTAATTTGCCATTTATGTTTTTCCATATAAAATACAAAACCAAAAAAGTTTCTCTTTCTTAAAGCAAAAACTGTGGTAGGGATCAATTTGGGGCTAACAATAAGAAATGAAGCAATCTCTTTATATATCAAAACTTTTCTTTTTGTTTCTAAAGATATTTTACAATAGAAAGGAAAAAAACCCCAGGAAATATTGTGCGTCCCTTGTCTACTCCACGTGGAATCGGTGGGCTCTGCGGGTGACCCCACACCACAGGCTCAGTGCCACCATCTCCTGCTTTATCAGCCTCCCTGGTGTAGGCCACACCCGTGCTCCTGAACTGCACACACAGGCAGGTGTGCACATGCACGCACACATGTACACACAGAGCGCACACGAGCCTTCGCCTTCCTCCAGCACAAACGCATTCATGTGCGTTACCCAGGAAACAGTGACCTCATGGCTGGGAAAATGTACACAAGTGTGCTTCTTTGCTCTGAAAAACCTGATCTTTCCTCAGGATGAGCCCATCTCGGGGGTTGGGCGCAGACTAAAGAACTCCAGGAGCTTAGAGGCTTTGTGCAGCTTTGTGGCTGGCCTCAAAGCTGAAGAGATCGGTGCATTACCCTCTGGTCTCATTAAAAGTAAGAATGGAAAGAGGCAGAATGACTGTCATCATCTAGATAACCTAAGTGGAGCACCCCGTCACGTGTTGGATTTTAAAATTAAACATCTCCAATGAATCCTCCTGTTGAAGCCAAGCCAGCTTCCCTGGCTGCTGCTGCTGGGGTGAACAAGCTGGGAGGAGAGAGAAAAGCAGGGATGTGGCTGTGCAGCCTCTGGAGGTCTCGCTGCTGACGCTACTGTCCTGTGTCTGGGAGAGCCATCCGCTGCAGCAGCCCTCCCAGTGCCTGCCATGCAGGGGCTCCAGGGTTTGGGCCTCTGCCCTTGGATTCCAATGGAGCAAAAGCCAGGGAACGTAATCGCTTTATGCGTGCACGTATATGAATGTGCACATTTCTAAGACTACTCATCCCTAATCCACGTGAAGCAGCTAATGCATGCTTTTCTAAAAACATGAATGGTTGACGTTAACTTCTGTTATTCCCCTGGCCTGGTAATTCTCATAGGCCTCTCTTCGTCCTTTTCAGAATACAACAGATTTGCTTTGCTCCTCCATGTCTGGGACAACACAGGAAAGTGGGGAGCTATCTGGGAACCACAGGGGATACACCCACACTACCCCCACCCACGTATGCAGCTGGGGTTGGGTCTGGTTTTGAACTGACACAAACTTGCTAAGTGTAAGTTTGCAGAATGACCAATTCTCTCCTACACAAATGACAAAACTGTTTTCTCTACCAGCTATCTAAGGTAGAGGGGACAAAAAGTTGAACTGCAGAAAAACCAACAGGTAAGGTCTTAGTTCTTTTCCTCTTACAAGTCCACTGTTGGAAAGGATCAAGTGGGTGTGGTTAATTATTTGTTTCCATCTAGATTTGTACACAGGCAAATAACATACACTGCCTTTCCGGGTGGGCCTTACTGGCAAGTGACATGCAAGCATGCAGAACCAACGGTGCAGGCCTCCGGTGGCAGTCTGGAGCTACAGAAACCCTCCTGCAGGGCTATGCAGAAAGTAATCAGTGGGCGAAATGGCTGTGAAATGTGGCTATGCCACGGTGTGCATAAGAATGGGACGAAGAGAAAGGTGCTCAGATCCTATTATAAAATAACAAGGAAACTGTAACCATCAGGGCGGTCAGTCATAAGGATACACGGGACCATCCCATTAATGGTGCTTCTGGGGCAGCACCCCAAATTCTCACCCACCCCACGACTCTGCCTCTCTCTCTGCGTTTCCCACATGTACAGGCCGGCGGACATCAGGCGAAGTCTTTAGACACAGCCTCCACGAAGTTGGGCGCGGACATGAGGATGCCGATGGTGCAGATGATGGTGAAGACCGAGAATGCCATGAGGCACAGGCGGTCCACCACGCAGGCCGCAAACTTCCACTCGCTGCACACGGCCTCACTCTCGTCCTGGTAGCGGAAGCGGTTGGCGATGTAGCGTACCTCCTCCAGTATCTTGGCTAGGTCCGGGTCCCCCTCGGGGTGCTGCCCGCTGTGCAGCAGGTGCTCATCATGCGTAGGGGAACAGGCCATGCGGCCACACACGACCCCCGAGTCTGGGGTGGGGGCACAGTGCACGCCCTCCAGGCCTCGGAAGCCGATGTACAGCAGGTTGCCGTTGCTGGCCGGAGGGGCGGGCCCGGCACTCAGCTCCATGCTGGCCAGGCTGCAGCGGCGCTGCTTGTGCTGGCAGGCGGGCCGCACCTTGTCCTCCCCTGGCCTCTTCATGCGCAGGAACCACGCGCACCAGTTCAGGAGGATGACTCGGGTCTAGGGAGACAACAGAACGTTCAGAGCGGCCAGTAGACATCAGTCACACAGGGCTGACGGCTCCGCCGCCTCCACCCTAACTTTGCAGATAGTCAATGCCAAATCCTTAACAACAATTGAGTCAAACGTGATGTGAGCATAAAACCTACGCATGTTTACTACCCTCAGAATGAGATGAAGTTTTCACTGGGGCAGGAAGAAAACTGCCCTGCAGGGGAGAAGGTGGAGGTGCTATGCAGATGCCAAGGCATGAGTATGTATGATGCTGTTCTAACCTATGGACTACAGAGACCCTTCACTATTATTTCTTTAGGTCTAGGAGCTCTGTGAAAAAAAGCTCAAGACACAAATGTGCTGTGAACTATGGCAGTCTCGGAACCTGACCTAACTCATCAGGCTGCAACGAAGTCCAAGAATCACGGTGTCCTGAAAGTACTTGGCAAAGTCAAAGGCAGGGCTTGGCTTCCTGTACACAGTACTACGGCAAATATTTCAGTTCTTTAGGTCATAAAGACTGTGTTTTAAGTACTCAACTTGCTGAGGCAGTACACACAGAAAGCATGTAGGTGGCTGTTTCCTTATCACATTTTATTTACAAAAACAGTGGACATATTTGGCCACCAGGATCACAGATTGTCAAGCTCTGGTCTAAAGTGTTTTACAAACTTACATTATTGCTTCTCGGCCTTTTGGGGGAAGATCACACCTAAATTTATAGTGCTTGCATGCATGAAGAAGCTGGTGAAAAATCACCCTGGATATTATTTTTGCCTTCAGAAAAAGAAAGGAGATAGTCTAAACTTCAGCTTAGGCCAAAAAAGAAAAAAAAATTCCTCCCCAGCCCACCCAGCCTATTCATATAAATGTGTGTGAAGTGAGCCCTTTCCCTGAAATCATCCAGATACTGATTTCAATGTCATTTCGTTTTATGATTACGGCAAATGCCATCAACCACCTAGCAGGTATATTTCCCACCTGTAGGGAGAGATAAGCTGTGAAATTCATGTCTGCAGGGCTTTCTTTCTCAGGAATCACTTTTATGACATCCTATCAAAGATAACTGAAGCGAGCAGGTCTGGAGACAGGGAGGGAAAAGAGCAAGGCAGACTCCTGAGACCCCCTTCCCAGCAGCCGTGGAGATGGCGGGCCCTTTGTTTCACGGTGTGTGCTCCCTGCAGGCAACTGTCCCTCCGGAGGGGTTCTTAGAATCAGTAAAAAGCAGTGCCACATGGCCAGCTAGTGGGTTTGCAGTTCACGAGACACGTCATCTCACTGGGGCCATTCGGGGTTCTATGAAGTGAGAATAATTCCATTTTACAGACAAATAAAGGGACCCCCCCAAGAAGCTAAGACATTGGCTAAAGGTCACAGGATGACCCAGGAGTGAAGTCCCTTATGTATTCAGATGTTTGCAGCCTTGTCTATGTACTGGTTCCTTTCAAGGCTCCTGTGACTGAGCCCTACACCCTCTCCAAAGACACCAGGAAGCCCACCCCAGGTCTTGGGGAAGGCTGTGGGACCTGGACCCGGAAACAGCTGTGCTAACAAAGGCTGAGCTGGGTTGGGCGCTTGCCCCCAGTGGACGGCTCTGCACGTGCCCTGAATCATTAGCTTTCAAGGCCAAAGCATCTCCTCGAAAGACGAAATTACCTTTTGGCACTTACCAAACTGTGTGACCTCCCCTGTTAGGTTATGGTTTTGTTCCTGGCTGTGCAAATGTCACATAATGCCACTGCACTTGTCGGTGTCTGTACCACCACAGAGCACAAGGCAAGTCCCTTGGAGGCTGTCTATGTTTCAGAAACACACGAAATGAAAGAAAAGTGCGCTGTGCTGTGTAAAACGAGGGAGACACACATGGTTTGTATTCCACTTACAGGCAACTGGCCTTAACAAGCTTCTATGTGGAGAAGTGAACCATTAGCAAGGTCATTAAAAATGGTTTTGCATGTTTTAATTGCCTTATCTTTGTATCAGTCAAAGTACTTTAAGTGTTTATGCTTTTATATTCATGTAAATAAATAATAGGGAGGGAAAAAGGAAATTTCCTGGAACGGTTATCAATATCGGTGGTCAAAGCAGAGTGCAGGGTGGGAACAGGAGCCAGATTTCCTTATGTGTATTACCTTCCCTTTGGCTTTAGAAATAGGTACGTATAGGATCTGTTTCGCACACAGAGGTGGGTAAAAACTGGCAAGTAAATAAGGCATTGGCTCTCACACCTGGCCTGGCATTGTGCCCAAGTGCATCAAGGTTAGAAATCATCACATGTGAATGTAAACGAGTTGTGCAAAGGCACCATAGGTTTTTCGGGGGGTCTGGGTCTTGTCAGCGCAAGCATCAGGGACTACAGTGAAGTACGTGTATGTGAGCCATCAGCATTCAGGCTGATGCACCACTGCTGGTACCAGGGGCTACAGGTGCCTTATTTTAAATGTGTGCGGTGGGCTGCTGTGGAAAAATTCTGAAGGGAAAAGTAAATCTGTAAGGCTAATTTTTAAAGTGATCTCCTCCATTAACTTTTGCATATCTGTAAAATACTGCATAATGAGTGTTTTTAGAAGGCTCAGAAACCCTCTTTCCTAGAAGGTCTTTCAATGTGCCTTGCTCCTTACTCTGGATTTAGCATGTTGGCGATCCTTTCTGGGCTCGGATATAATCTAACGAGTTTCCAAAGACAGATCTTTACAGGATGGGAGGCAGGGCTTTTTCCATCCCGAGACTATATACCCTGAACAGGAAGACTTGGGAGGTTTGCAGAGAGATGAGGTAACTCACTCCTGCCTCGCTTTTGTCCAGATGAGATGGGCAAAGTGCAGGAATGGCTCCAACCTCAATCCCCTGAGGGTTACTCATGGGTGGACACAGAGTTTGTGACACAGGCCCATGGGAGGAAATGGGATGGGTTGGTGAACTGATGATGCCTGCTAATGCAGGCAGGGCCAGTCTGCTACAGCTAAGGCGAAGCACGGCTTCTGCTGAAGTCATAGTCTGGGGGACTCAGCCTGTATTTTATCACCCATTTCCTCCTATCCCTTTGCCCTTCCTCATTAGTGACTATTCATCTTCATATTTCGGGCTTTGGGTGAGATCACACTCCTGTGTGTGCTGAATGTTTATATGCCTGGCCTCTGCGTCCTCAGGTTGCCATCCATGGATTCAATCCCCCACAGACCGAAAAATATTCAAGGAAAATGAACTGTATTTATACTGAGTAACTGCAGAAATTTTTTGCATTATTTCCTAACAACAGAATGTAATGACTATTTACATAGCACTTCCACTGTATGAGGTACTACAAGCTATCAAGAGATGATTTAAAGTACACAGCAGGGTATACACAGGTTCTGTGCTAATGCTGCACCACTCTATATGTGGAGCTTGGGCACCTGCAGATTGTGGTATTTGCAGATCTTGGAACCAATGCCACGCAGATACCGAGGGACTGCTCTATTTCTAGCTCAGTCTGCTCCTCTCTTTCTGCTCCTCATTTTGTTGTGAGGCCCCAATCCTGCATTATGCATTGACCTCATCTCTTCCTTTCCACTACTGCACAGTGCATGCAAAGGAGTGGTTTTAAAAAACACTATGCTAGTAAAATATACACAGCAGCTGGTGTGTGAGCAGGAAAAACACTGCCACGTAGGAGAACCAAGGAGTAAATTCTCCCTAACTATACTCTCTGCAAAGGTATGGGGAGAAGTGAAGTCCTATGAACAACCATGCCATCTGTCTCAGAGTGGCAGTTTTTGTATGACTTTTAAACCAGATAAACCACAGGAGAACGCCCCTCTGACAACAGGAAGAACGTACCCACTTGGGCATCTTGCCTCCGTCGGGGTCATGATGGTGGTACTGCAGCACGATCACGGTCACCACAACTGAGAGGCCCACGATGATCATAGTGCTGGCAAAGTACTGGGCTGCAGAGAGAGCAGTGAGACCAGGCTTCGGTGGCTCCAAACCTCAGGGCGCTAGTGCATCTGGACCTAGTTCCTGAAGTTACGCTGGAAAACAGAACTGGCCTGCTTCCTGCTGGCCAGGCCAGGCCTACAGCTCACCACTCACTTCCTGGTGGAAAGGAGTGGCCCAGAGTCCAAAACCTGACTTTCAACCACCAAACGAGCGTGGTGACACCTACGTTAAACCAAATGGCACTGTCAGGGTGATGCTTCCCACCCTAACTACTGGCCTGGGATCCCGCTTTCATGACCAGAAGGAATGCTGGCTGCAACAGGGTCAGTATTCAGCCCTAAACAGCAGACCCAGCACCCTTCTACATGACCCCGTGTGCTCCTATCCAGGAAGGCATGGAGCTGAGTGACAATGTCTCCTGTGATCGCTCCCTGGGTAGAACGTTACGCCTTATATCTGTCCGGGACCAAAGGCATTCGTTCCATTTATATTTCTCTAAACACTTAAAAAGTATCTCAGGACCCAATAGCTAAAAGATAAAGGGTATGCTTATCCCATGGTAACAGAAGGTTTATGGGGGAAAAACATCTCTGAACTAAAATTACTCACTGATAATCATAAAATCTTTGCAAAGCCAGAATGAGTGAGAGAATTATGGGAGCAGGAGCCTTCTGTAACTGGTCTTGGGGCAGGAGGGGATCTCGCTGGGTTTCCCTGGCCGACCCTGAACTCCTAGGGCAGCCATGGCGACTGTCAGAGCCCAGGGTCCAAGCTGCAACCACACACTCACCTATCGCAAAGTGCCACCACTGCCATTAAACCTCAACACTGGTTTTAGTGTAGGGAAAAACAACTCATACGTTAACATCTTTTTTCTTAAAATAAAAATGAATAACCTGCGTGCTGTAGGCTCGCCGGCACTGTTCAAGGCTCAGGTGCTCTCTGTGTCTCAGCCCCCCCACCCCCAGCACTGAGACTACATTAGACACTGCTCCTCCTCCTCCCATCCAGTTCCATAATTTAAAGCCCAACCACAAAGCTGGACGTCCCCTCCCTCCTGCCTGGGCCCAGGCCAGGAGAGGATGTGGGTCCCTCTGAATGGTCACGTCAAGTAATCTTCTCGTGACAGGAAATGGAAGGGAATATTGCTCTCCACGGCCCCAGAGAACGTGCTTTTCCTCCTTTCCTCTGCCACTGAAATTCCAGCACTCTCTCACCCCGTGTCTTTAAGAAAGGAGCCCCGCTCTTGCCTTACCTATCAGCGGCACTGAGTCAGACGTTGCAGGCATGATCTCAGCCACCAGCAGCATGAACACAGTGAGGGAGAGTAGGACTGTGATTCCTAGAACACAGACAGACAGACGTCCCTCAGCAAGATAAACAAAAGGCCCAACTTCCACCTAACTGGGGCTTCTCACTTGAGCTTCCAAGAACTGGGAGGCACTTAGGGGAGGTCTTCGGATGTGGGGTTTCTGACTCTGGGTTTGTGCATTTATCCAGAGGCATTTCCTGCATTCAGCAGAGTCCCAGAGGGATCTCTGGTGGAGACAGGTTTAGGAAGCAGAGCTTTGGAAGATTTAACACAGCACTCTGGTCCCTTAAATCCTTACTGCATTATTACAGAGCAGGAAAAAGAAACCATGTGGTCAGAACACCTGTTTCAGGGCTTCACACAGCTACTCACTAGCTGTAAGATCTCGGGTGTGTTATTTAATATCCTGAGAAGAACAGAACCAGCTTGGGAAGGGTTTCCACAATAGAACAAAAAGGTGTCTATTTAGTAATTCTCTGGGATACTGATAACGTCATTTTACTATTCAAAATCCTACTTTTCTGACTTTCGACTGTGGGTGACCACAGGGATTATGTTGTATATAGTGATACACAACAGCAAGTTAAGAAGGAGCTAAAAGCTGCTCCCTGTGCACAAGGAAGGCTGATCAAGTGTCCCCAAGGAACAGGGAGGCGGCAGTCAGATGCACAGGCCCCTCAGGGCAGCTGGAGCCAGCCTTTCCCAGGGTGTCACCCTCTCTATGGGATCGGAGGACCCCAGATTCTGCTGCACTCTCAGAAGGTTACAGCCATATAGCTCAGAGCCTGAACCAACAGCCTCTGGTGTCCTGAAGCTCCCTGTGCTGAAAGGTCAGTGTGTAATGGGTGAGGCGGGCAGGCCCTGGGTTCCTGATGTCATTCTGCACGGTGACAGTGAGCCTGCAGAGCTAATTTCGAGGAAGGGCCCCCAGTCTCCCAGTCCTGCCAAAGGCCCAGGCACTTGCCAAGAGAAATTTTCTCCCCGGAGTCTGCAGGGAGCAAAAACACCAGCAGGGCCAGCGCTGAGATGAGCACACAAGGGATGAGCAGGTTGAGCCCATAGTACAGTGTCCTGCGGCGCATGGTCACTGTGTATGTGACATCAGGGTACGGCTCTTTGCAGCACTCATAGAACTTCTCGCTCCGCTTCCCAGGGATCCCTGCATGGGAGACGGTGGGAAAGAACCACTTTCAGCACACACAATTTCGCCATGTACACAGCTTCAGTGTATCCGCCACACACAAGGACAGCCCCGGGGTTCACTGAGGTCTAAAAAGCTAAGTAATGAACGTTTTAATAAACCCTTGCAGGCTTGTGATGCTATTGTTTAAAGGTGTCTCAGTGACACCTTGAGTAAACTGGCAGATATTTTTTGACTGGGTGGAAACGCACGATTTTAAACAACACCTCGTCAACTTTACAGTATTATAAAGGCAAGCACAGTCATGGGCTGCAAAACAGTGTTTCTGTCAAAAATGAAGCAAATACATGGTGTTAGAACCACAAAATGAAGTCCCCCAGGCATTGCCTACCTGTCTCAGTTTTTTGTAAGTGCACACCCAACGGCATCCACACAATGATGCCATATTTTCAGAATGCATACCTGACTTTAAGTGACTTATGATTATATCAACTTTCCACTTAAAATAATGAAATACAGGCTGATGAGTCAAAATGGTTGCAGAATGGTAGAGAGAGAGAGAATATAAAGTCCCTTTCTGAGCTTTAGAGACCTGTAGACAGGAGGTAGATTGCCACTCAGATATCATGCAGAGAACAAAATCTGCTAAAAGGAACAAAAACTGCAAAATCTAACAATTCCTTGAAACATTTAAGAAATGCCAGAATTACCAGTCTTTCTCCTGAGCTGGGCATTAGAATGGCTTATGAAATTTGTGGCCAGCCTGATTTGCATCACTTTCCAGCCATCAGACTTACTTCAGTCCTACTTCCCTGCCCCTGGCAAATACTAAGCCAACTCTCCAAATCTTGCCACAAAGCCCCTGGACACAGCACTACCTTAAAGTGCGTTTCCTAACTGGCAAATCCGTTTCGGGCCCAAACACGACTGTTTTTACTTTACTTCAGCCTCGTCTGTGATTGTCTTGCTTCATGCCATCAGCTGAAACTTGCTTTCCGACCCTGTTTTAGAGGTGGCAAGGGTCTGAAGCCACGGAGAGGCCTCCGTGGGTACAGGTTTATTTAAAGGTGTCCCTGCCCTACTTCATTTCCCCTGCAAAGGGTCCCATCTCCTAACTGCTTTTGTCTCTCATTAGGAAAGTGCAGATGATGGTAAGCACTGCCAAGTTCAGTAAATGCTCACACCGAACAGGCAGCAGGAAAATAAACACCTCGCACGTGCTGAAGCTCATCCCAGGAAGTGAGTGTGGTGCCTCGTCTGGACTCACCCACAAGGTCCCATTCTCCATTGGGGATGTAGCTGCTGACGTCTGCCTCCTGCATCTGGAGGTCCAAGGACCACCCGCCGTAAGACCAGGACCCGAACTTCAGCTTGCACTGCTGCACGTCGAAGGGGAACCAGCGCACATCGATGTAGCAGGTGCTCTTGAAGATGCCTACGTGGGTGACAGAAACCGTCGGCGACTGAAACGGAGGCTGAGTGAGATGGTTTGGCCCAAAATACAGAGCTGTCTTTCCAGCTCAGCCCACCTCTTCGAACTGCTGTCAAACTTGTCCAGAAAAAAACTGCATTTAAAAAATACTTTTATTTGTAATTTTGCAAAATCTTTTCAGAAACAGCTCCACAGAAGACTCACTGTCTTTTTAAACTTGAAGGCAAATTCAGATTGTGTTGAAGAGGATTTTTTTCTCAGCTCGGGGATTTGTGTGAAGGAATTCTCTCCGTACACTTCCCCTTGCCTTGAGCATGCTGGGAGTCTAACTAACAAGGGAGCTGTAAATAATGTGAAACATCTCAGGGCAGTTGATAAAAATGACCAAATGTTTAAAAGACTGAAAGCTGTGTGACGGGTGGAGGGATGGTGTAGGCATTTTTCTTTAGGTTAAAAACTGGGAAAACACTTGGTCATCCAGACCTATGTGGCGGAAGGCCACCTTTACTCGCTCAGATTCTAGATCAAGAATAGTCAGAAGAACTGACGGGTTTACCCTGAGGACAGAATGCCTGGATACAAGGATGTGTTTCCACTGAAATTCACCACGCCAGGCTTGGGTAAGCTGGAAACGAATTTCCCATAAAGCCCTGGGGAGGAGATCACAGAAGCCCATTCCAACTTTTTATGTCTGAGCTTCTCCCTGCTCAGGGGAGACTGAGCCACACTGGATGGCATGGACGACGGAAGTGTCCACATGTGAGGAGGGCAACACAGGCATTGTATCAGCTTCTACTACTGAATTACAAAATGAGTGGAGGGAGGGACCTAGGAGCTCTGTAAACATGGACCTCATTTCATAGCCAAATATATACTGTTTGCCCACTCCAGAGGTATTAAATATGATTCGCAGCATTACTTCAAATGTTTGTAAAAATCTGGAGGTCACTCCACGCTGGTCACTCCACGCCCTCCCCGCCCACTAGGGGCTTGGATGGCCTCAGACCCGCGTGATTTGGGAGTCAGGACACTCCACAGCCATGTGATGCTATTTCTTTGTGAAGCCCCAAGACAAGGACACAAGCAGATCTGTGGCTGGCAGCGGCTGGTGGTGGGACCAACAGGGATTAACTGCCAAGGGCAAAAGGGATCTTGGTGAGCACATAGAAACATCTAAAATTAGAGTACAGTAATGCTTGCCTAACTCTGTAAATCTACTAAAAATCATTGTCTCATGTGCTTAAAATGTATGATATGTAAATTCTACTTCCATAAAACCACCAAAAATAAACACATGGGATGGAGGGGAGGAGTCATGTTACTTAGCAGGGACAGAGAAGCATCCCAGAACTGGACTTCTGCGACCCTAAGTTCCAGGCAGCTCTGTACCTTCCTCGCCAGTTAAGGGACAGTCCCAGGCCACAGCACACTGGTCTGGTCCTGACCAGGGTCCCAGGGCCCTGTGGCAGGCTCACAGCGATGGAGTCCCAGAGCAGGGGCTATGTGCCACAGGACGGTCTGGAGCACTGCTCAGCCCTCGAGCCACCCGCAGCATGTGTTCCTCTACCCCACTAGCTGGTGAGGGCCGTTTTCTAAAATGGCTTGGTGGAAAGGAACACAGGCATGGTGGAAAGCACTCCACAGCCCAGGTCTCCAAAGACGGAGGGGCCTGCTGTGCAGACAGAGCTAGTGCTGGAGTGGGGGACATAGGGGACCGTCCTGAGAGCAGATGTTCTAAAATGGAAAACCTGACAGGTAGATGTCATCCTTCTAGGCAGACATTGCTGGGCACTATACAGCCTTGACCGTTCCCATCACATGGGCCACACATGGCTGTGAAGTGCTATTTCCCTGGTGAGCACACAGCACTACTGACTAAGGACGCTTAGCATCTGCTGCCAGGAAGAGCTGTAAAGACCCACCCGGACGGCAAAGTCAGCTCTGCTGTGTGCTGTGAGCCAAGAGAGCCAGGGCCTGACTCTGGAAAGGAGTGTGTGCAGGGTGTGAGAGTGTGTGAATCTGTGCAGCATGTGCGTACATGAGCATGGGTTTGGTGAGTCTGGGTGTGTGACGTGGGAACACACAGTGTTGAGTAGCGTGGCATGTATGGTGTGTCCGTGGTGTGACAGTGTGCTAGTGTATGTATTACAGTGGTGAGGTGTATGTGCAGGGGAATAGTTGTAGATTTCTTGTGAGCAGGAAATTAAATAAGCCAGACAGTTGTAATGGGGGACATAACCTTGAAAATAATACATTTAAAGGATGTTCTCAAAGATAAAAAAGAAAACCCCAACTGTAATATCCAAATGCAAAAACACAGCCTGAGTGAGCCTCCAGACCACAAACACATGCCTGGAACTGTTCAATTAGCAGCCTGGGCCCTCAGAAATGATGGCCTAAGGGGACATCAGTCCAAGGAGCTGCTTCACCGTCAGGAGGCTGGTCAGCAAAGGAATTCCTCCAGGAACCAGTCACTGACAAGCTCCCCTTTGACACCACTGCACCTGGCACCTGACTAGCACTGCTCGGAAACACATGAAAGGAAGACCCCAGACCTCTCCCCATCTCCCCCCAAACCCAGAGTGTTGCCAAGATCTGGAGTCAGTTGGGAGGTAGATGGTGTCATCTTGTGGAGGAGGAAAGGGCTGGCCCTCAGGCTTGTGGGTGAAATGGAGATAGGAAGCATGTCTGGCTTGCGAGCTGAAAGGAGAACTATAAATTACCCCATAAGAGACTCATTTTAATTGCAGATTGACTGTACAGGAAAACAACACAGGAACACACTGGCAAACGTGGTCTGAGTCATGACTCCACGACAGTGAGAAAGACGGCACCCGTGAGATGAAGAAACACAGGAAGGCGCCCGGGAGAGAGCCGTGGGATACACCCGGCACAGGGCGGCCCATCCCTCCCTCGGGGACTGCTTCTCATCCTCCCCTGAAGTTTCCAACTGGAAGGAGACACAGGGAGCTGGTCTTACCTGGAGGGAGGTACTGGCAATGCCCAGAAGAATTCACCAGGACGTTGGTGTGGAAGGTGGCGTCAAACCGCTCATCTGCGCTACAAACAGGAGAAGGGTTGTGAGCCAGGGTTGTAAGGCTATGGATCTCCTGGGCACTTGCTGTGGCCATGGTCAGAATGGCAATGACTCCGCAGGGGCTCCTGTGGGTACCTAGGAGTGTGCAGGAGCACGCTGCCACCCTGTGAGCCCCATGAGGCTGGGATTCTGTACCCAGGATCTTGAATCGGGCCCAGCATGTGACGGGCGGTTACCACCTACATTCTCAGGGACAGACACCGCATTAGCAGGGCAGAGCTGAGCATCAAGACCAGCCCAGCGGGGCACCATCAGTGACAACATGAAGCTGGCTGAGGACAGTGAGTTAACTGCAAGTTTCAGATGAACACATCCGCCTCTTCTTCTGCTCAAGCTCAAACCTCCTGCAGCCAGGCACTGCAACTCAGATAAAGCAGCACAGACGTGCACCAGAAAGAAAGATAATTAAAATTAACAGCTCATGTTAACCATGCCTTTAGTTTCTACATCCCAATGCTTTGCGGCCTGGCGAACCTAAAGAGACTGCTCCTCATTCCTGGGATTAGTTCCTAAAGAGTAACCAGCTCCCTCAGGGGCTCCTTAAAGTGCAAATCACCCAGTCTACAGCCCTGCCCCAACACCTGCTCTGGGACTCCAGCCCCCAGAGCCACCATCCACTGTCCCAATGTCCCCAGGAACGGCCTGCTGAAGCCACTGTCACGAGCACATCAGGAGCCTGCTCACTGCCTGCCTGTCTGATTTCTTCCCCGCAACCCAAAGCAAGACAGTTGTCCATGTGCCCACGTCGCCTCTGCACCATGGCCAGGCTGAGGCTCCCTCTTCGTCCCCGCAGCATCCTGTGTCTCTTTTAGGGAATAAAAACTTTTCCCAGACAGTAATTTCTGTGTCTGCATGTCTGTCTACACTAATTAAAACAAATTCCAGGTACCCTTAACATATAGCTACATGTAATTGAAAACACACCTCTATGAGGTCCAGGTAGGACCGCCCACGTGCACAGCCTCAGTCACCTTTGCCTACACCCAAGGTCCTCTCAGTGGAAAGCCCAGAATCACAAGATACTTCTGGTTGGTTTTTGCCATGAGACACTCGATCGAAGACACTTTAAAAAGATGCAAATAGCAACTGCCCATGAAAACAATGAAAAAATGACTTCTTAAAAAAGTAATATCTTGCCTCAATACAAGGGGGAACTGTAATTATACAAACGGAGGGTAATAGGTAAATTAAAACTATGATGGACGAAATAATTTTGTGTAAATGGTGGGAGTCAGTAAAAACCACAGAGGTGACAAGTAGGACACAAATGACACAGATCACAAAGGACAAGGCCACGAGAGCTCATGCCACTAACAGAGCCTCAGTCAGGAGGGTAAGATGGAAGGAGGAGAGCAATAAAACAATCATAGAACCAAGTTTTCTAGACCAGAAAACTATTCAAGCACAAAGGCAAAGAAGGGCGTTAAGATCCTCAGAGAGCATGGTTCTCACAGACAAGCGTTTGACCAGCTTCAGAAAAATGAGGATGGAAACTGAGAAAGAATTAAACTTTTAGACTCATTCCAGAGATGGGAGCAGTGACCTGGATCAGTGGACTGGGCTGAAAAGGTGGGTCCCAGGAGAGAGGGAGGGACAGAGGGAGGAAAAGATGGAAGGAGGGGGGGGCATCAGGGGTCTCTGGGAGAGGATGGAGATACAGTGTGAGAGAGAATAACAGACTGAAAAAAATTGTGAGTTTGATACAAGACACATCTGTAAAAATATAATCAGAAAAAATAACAACCAGAAACTCAAGAGGAAAAAAGTGTACAAGGAAGGTACAATTTAATTTCAATACGAAACAAAAACGTCTGAAGGGAGACAGGCTAAATCATCACTGAAGGACTACACAGGGTGCAGAGGCTACAAAGGATGCAACCACCCTCTCCCACCCAAAGGCTCAGAGGGACGCCCCAGGGGAAGCAGGGTCAGAATGTAAAGATCCTCTGCTGGACCTCATCTTCCACGTGACAGCACAGGAGAGTGGAGAGGAAAGCTTTCACAACCTCACCCAGGACAGTGCCACGATTTCCAAATTAGGGCCTCTTGAAGCCTGAGAGTTAGGATTTCTGCAAATGTTTGATTCTGATATAGTACCTTCTTTGTATTTGAAAAATGGCAATAAAAGTCAATGGATATGCAAATAACTGCATACAAAACTTGAACTCTTTAGAATCTGCCAGTATATTAATGATGTGGCCTGTTTTGTTCCCTTTTGGGTCAAAGTCAAATTTAAATTTCCCTTGCTGTGAATATATTTGCATTTGAATCTCCTGTAAATGATTCACCCCATAAGATCTCAGTTTTTGTTTCAATGCTGGGGGGAGAAAAGTTTCTGTAAGCTTATTCTCTCTGCACTTAGATCCTTTAATTCTCTCAAGATCACAAGAGGAACAGGTTAGAAACAGGACTGGAAACTGTTGCCCAGAGCAACCGCTTACCTGTGGGACTCCAGCATTACACTGCTCATCCACATAGAAACCTGAGACACGGGGCTGGTAGCACTGCAGCTACTATCAAAACTCCTATCTCAATATTCATGAACCAAGTTTAATGGTTCTTGCCCATAAGCAAGTTGGTTTTATCAATAAATCATACAAAAGTGGACTTGGGTAATAGCTTTCTTTGTGTAAATGCTGCAAAATTCTGAATTTAAAAACAGTTCTCACGACAGGACATGAAGTCCCTCGGAAACAAGAGCGGCCATAGACACTCAAGGCCCTCAGTGGCGAGGACAGCGCAGTTTACCGCATGGACAGCCTGACCCATAGGAGAAAGCCCAGCAGGTGTCTGCGCACAGCACCAAGGCCACGCTTCCTGCCACCATGCAGCTGGCAGTACTGGTAATGTGAAGGGGAGGTGGGGCCGCAGGGATCCATTTCATTCCTCTCTCTGCCTTGGTACTAAAAATTTCCACTTTAAATAAGTTGGAAATGGCCAAATCTATGCTTTCTCCCTTGGTTGCTGGAAGGCACAATACCTTGGCACAATATGTGAGGACACAGGACCCAAGCCAGCCCCTTAGTCCCCCCAGGAGCCGCCTTCCAGCCAGCCAGGGAGGACCTCAGCGTGCACTTGGTGTGAAAGGGGCCTGAGCCTCACCCCAGCACTGGGGGAGGACGTGGGAAATTCAGTCTTCAGGACACAGCTCTGCGTCACTGGGGTAGGGCAGGAGGAGTGCCCCTGTGGCAGAGGGGAGGTGGGCACATCCCCGGCAAGGGACATAGTCTCACTGCACACCTGGCGGCCATGTACACTGAGGGAGGCTGCAGGAAGATCTGGTTTCAGGCGCTCCTGGGTGAGTCTGATGTTGCTTCAAGTAGGGATGCTAGAAAAGGGACTCAGGGTGGAAAGAGGACAGAGGGCAGCTGGGCTGTGTGGAGCTTAGGCCCTGTGGGATCGCGAGATGTGATTTCGGGCATAGTGACTGCACAAGGGAGAACCCACCCAAGGGCACCCAGGACCCTCCCTCTCCACATCCCCTGGGGCTCACAGTACCTGGCTTGCACCTGGGAAGAGCTGCTGCCCCTAAATGCTTCAGCCTCAGCATGGATCTCAGCTCACTCCACAGCACCCAGCCCCACCGCTGAGCCTAGGGGCTCCATATTACACCCGGGAAGGAGCAAGAGGCTGTGCTACCCACAGAGAGAAGAGGCACCAGCCCAGGAGCCCAGCTGTCAGCCTGAGAGAAGTGGAGCGTCCCAGCCCTCAGGGACCTCAGCAAGACTGACCCCCACCAGGACAAGGGCCGCCAGAGTGAGACTGCATCAGAGACCAGCACGGCACGTTTAAAATCCAGGTTCACCAGGCTGCTGCGAAGAGCAGACAACATGTGAGCGGGGGGGGGGGGGGGCTGATTAGGAGGTCTCCCTGACACGTCGCATTCACGCCCAACTCTTAATATGAAAGACAGGGAAGAACAGAACCGATGAAAATGCTGCCTACTGAAAACAGAGAGAGCAGAGGGAGGAGGAAGCCCAGCTATCTCAGGAGACAGTGGACCTCAGATCCCACTTCCTTTACATTTCATGAGTGAAGAAGCTGCAGAGTACATGCAAAGACACACTGCTCAGACGCTACTGATGCAGGCTGTGCCCACGCTGCAGAGGGGACAAGTCTGCTAAGAG
>PVJX010025033.1:0-27415 GCA_004027295.1 Dolichotis patagonum | reverse complement strand
GCCAGTGAACTACACATCTTGTGAAAAGATTGGCTATGTTATTTAGTATGAGCTCCCCACATGCAAGGATATGGACAACCATTGTGAAGAAAACAAGAGACAACTTCACAGATAGTGAAGATCTCTGGTTGTCTAGCTTTGAAATTTATGCTTTCTTATGCCCCGTTCTGTTCTGTTTTGTTGTGTCTAATTTTACTCCCTTTTAAAATAAAATTTTAAAGATTGTTAAGTGAAATGTCAGACATGGAAATTTAAATATCACATAATTTCTCTTATATGAGAAAACCAAAATATGAATAAAAAACAAAATAAAAGAAATATATGTAGGATATAGGAAGATAAAAGGTTTTTCAGATGAGAATGGGATCAAGAGATAGAAGGAAGGGGCAGAGAAGGCATATTTTGTCCCAGTGACTGAAAAGCTGACCAATGCAACTGAGCTACACCCAGACCTATTTATTGATTTGTTAATTTTTTGCCGTTTGGGGATTGCTGTGCAAGAATTCTGTTGAGCTACTTCTCCAGCCCCCATCCCATTTATGTATTTAACAAAGCCTTCTGTGATCTTATGGCCAGGTATTGTTCCGATGGCTTTGCACTTCTAAAATGCTATTACTTTTTAAAATTTTTATTTTTTATTGGTACATGTCTGCAGTATATAATGATTACTTTCCTGGTGGAGAGTTGATACATGTACTAACACCTCTCCTTTGCCCCTTGCTTCCATCTCTTGATCCCCTCTCATCTGAAAAAGTTTTATCTTCTTATTTCCTATATATATCTTTTATTTTGCTTTTTATTCATATTTTGATTTTCTCATATAAGAGAAACTATGTGATACTTAAATTTCCATGTCTGACTTATTTCACTTAGCATTATAGTCTCAAGATCACGTGGGGACCAGGAACAGAAAAGCCAGATAGTGCCTCGGTAAACCTACTGGTGCTTGGACTGAGAATCACCAACACACACACACCCCCGCCCCCATTCCTCACCCACTCCATAAGCAACTGGCTAGTTCGGAGGACAGGTTGAGTTGATAGCAACTAAGGTACTAAAAAGCAACTGAATGTTTATATTGTTTGTTTGACTTTGTAGTCCTGGGGCCAGAGGTCTGAGCATCTACAGGGAGGATAACATTGTGCAATGTAGAAATTATGGGGGATTTCCTTCTATCTTGTTTTTGAAATCCAATATTGCTCTCACTGTTTTGTTCGAATTAATTGTTTTCTTTATTCAATGTTCTGTTTTGATTGGTTTGATTTTGCTATATATGATGGATTGGGCAACTATTGTGAAGATAACGAGATATACTATGGTAAAAAGAACATAGTCCTGGGGCTGGTTATTTAGCTCAGTGGCATAAGTGCCTGTCTTGCAAGTGCATGGTCATGAGTTTGATCTCTAGTAACGATTAAAAAAAAACAAAAACATAGTCCCAAGGTGCATCCATTTTCCTACAAATGACTCAGATTTATCCCTTTTATGGTAGAATAGCACTCCGTTATGTAGAAATACCACATTTTCCTTACTTATTCATCTGCTGAAGGACCTTAGACTTCTTCCAAGATTTAACTATTATGATTTGTGCTGCAATAAACATAAGTATGCATATATATCACTGTAAGATCATATCTTTGACTCTTTTGGGAAGATACCCAGAAGGGGAATAGCTAGGTTGAATGGCATTTCTGGTTTTAGTTTTTTGAAGGCTCTCCAAACTGATTTCCATAATGCTTGCACTAGTTTACATTACCACCAACAATGTAGAAGAATTCTTTTCCCTCTGCAACCTTTCAAATATTCATTACTTGATTTCTTGAATTATTACTTGATTTCAGCTATTCTTTCTGGCATAAGATGGAATCATTTATTTATTTATTTACTTTTGAGACAGGGTCTCACAAGGTAGTTCAGGTTGGCCTTGAACTCACTATGTAGCCCAGCCTGGCCTGAAATTTGCAGTGATCCTCCTGCCTCAGCCTCCCAAATGCTGGGATCACAGGTGTGCACCACCACACCTAGCATAGTTTCAGAGATTTCAGTCCATGATTGACTGGCTCTGAGGCAGAAACACAGCAGAAAAGCACAGCAGAGAAGAGCTGCTCCAGCAATGGCAGCTGGGAAGCAGAGAGAAGGGGGAAGAGCCAGCGAGAGAGGGACCAGGGACCAGTTATAGTCACTGAGGTCACACACCCATGACCTACTTCCTCCACTAGCCCATTCAGCTGTGAAAAAACTCATCAATGGCTTAACCCATCTTGTGAGCAAACAGATCTGGTCTTGGTCCTGACCCTGTCACTCAAGAGTGGCCCAGCTGCTGGCCCCATAATCTGGAACTGGGGCTGGATCCGTGTCGAGGCTGGAGCTCTCTGTCCCACCTGGCTGCGTGAGGCAGCCTACAGTTGGAAGAACATCCCTCAAAGTGCTTGTGTCGCGCGTGTGTTGGAAACTCAGCCCCACTCAGTTTTGAATGGCGAGGCCTTTAAAGCTACTCTCTAGGAAGTGAGGCTTTGCGTTCTCATGGACAGATTAATCTCATTTATTGCCACAGTGGTTTTGTAATAAAAACAAGCACAGCCCCCTGCTGATCTCTTGAATCCTCTCACCATGTGATGTCTCTGTTGCGTTATGACGCAGCCAGGAGGCTCTCACGCAATGCAGCCTTCAGTCTGGGACTTTCCACCCTCCAGATGCATGAACCAAATAAACTTCTCTTATTTATCAGTTATCCAGGCTGCTGTAGTCTGGTATAGCAGCACAAAATGGACTAAAACAAGACACAAGCCCTGGCTTCCTGCAGCTCAGTGTCCCTGCCCGTAGAACGGCCTTGCTGGTGATCATGAGGACCTGTGAACGGCTCTGGTCACCTGCCTAGCCACAAGGCCATCCTTCCATAGGTCTCATGCCGTCTCACGCTCGGCTCAGCTACGGTACTGCTTCGTGTGCCTCTGTCCAAATGGTGGAGACTGAGACCATCGGCTGCTACCTGGATTCTTCCGGAGCCTGCCTGGGACACCGGCTTGGGTCCTCTTGAAGGGATCGCTCTGAGAAGTAACATTCGAAGGTTTGTGGGCTGGCTTCGGGCGAGCCATGGGCAGGGAGTGAGGAGGAGGACCGGAGGACTGTAGACAGCTTGGCCTTTCTCCAGCGAGGAGTTGTGGGGAATGTTTAGCTGCCTGTGCATGTGACAGGTTTATCAGCCTGCCGGCTCCACGCTGGCCCTCCCTTCCTTCTCTCCACTGGTCCACTTTCCATCCCAATTGGCCTGGCTCTGGAGAGCTCAAACCCCTGTCCTGGGAGGAAGTTCCACGGTTCTGAGCCATGGAGCAAGCCCACGTCTTTAAAAGGAGGAGGGTGTCAGGACCCCGGGAAGAAGCATTGAGAGTCGGGAGAGAGTAGCTCTGTTTAACAAAGAGAAGAAAGCTGAAAATGAGGCCCAGAGAGAAGGGCCTGCTCATCTCTAGCAAATGGGAAGCAGAGCTGGGCTGGACCCTGTGTTCTTCCCACGGCCTCCCGGCCTCCCGATAAGGAATCGCCAGAAGCCGTGAGATCTGTGCAGCTTGAGGGTGAATCTCTGTCCTTTCCCTTCTTGGCTAACCCCCTCTGCCCCGGGAGGCCATAGTGCTTCCAACTCGTCGGGACATAATGGAAGCCATCTCCCGTGGGGGGTGGATTTGTCACTCACATCCCTGGAGGCCCTGGCCCTTTGACCCTAGAGGGTCAGTGACATGGAGGAAGGTTAGGACTTGGTGGAGCAGAGTACACAGGCCCAGGGGGACCCTGCCTTCTCCTTAGCCCCAGGCCTCCTTCCGCTGCCAGGTCTCTCATCTAGCAGGAGCCTCATGCCCCCAGACCTATGTCCAGGATTGGACCTCTGAATACTTTTCTGGCCTCTCCTACTTATCTGCTTGTTGGGCTGAACTCTAGCTCCTCACATAGGACAGTGAGTGTGACAATGGCATTAGGCTCCTCCTGTTGGGAGGCCTCCTTTATGGTTCTGGAGGGGGAAGGGAGAGTGCTACCTGTGAGTGCAGCCTTAGGGTGGTCGTGCCCCAACCCCCCTGCTGCTAACTGTGCTTACTTCTACCTCCCCCTACCACTGTACTCTCTAGGGGAACCCAGAGAGGGAAATGCATAGCTTTCTGTGCTGGCCAGATGCATCTCCTAACCTTGCTGAGTTGCCCTCTCGGCAGTACAGAGGCTTGGGGGTTGGAGGGTGTAGGCAGCACTGTGTCCACCCTGAGTCCTCCCACTCCCTGCCCCAGTCATTGCAGCCTTGTCTCCAGCCCAAGGGGTCCCGATGGCAACGTGGGCTCACATGTGAGCTTGCTGTGGGATTCCGTGCAGAGCTCTGCACCTGACCCCGGGCTACCAACTTGCTCCTCCTCAGCTCTACACCTTGAACCCAAACCTGCCAAGATGTGAGGGCCCCCCCTTTTAGAGACAGGGTCTCACTATGCAGTTCAGGCTGGCCTTGAGCTCACTTTGTAGCCCAGGCTGGTATCAAACTCAACAATCCTCCTGCCTCAGCCTCCTGAGTGCTGGGACCACAAGGGCCTCCTCTAAATGCCTAGCCCACACTGTTGGACCCATGATCCCCATGCCTGGGTCTCCATACAGCTCTGCCAGGGAACCCCAGGGGGAGGGTCAGAATGACTTTGGCCCCACTCTTTGGCATAGACAGGGGCTACCCTACCACACCACCAAGCTGGAGCTTTGGGGATCTTAAGGCCTGTGATGCAGAAAGGCTGAGGCAAAGGGGGTCATCACTTTATTGTGGGGTCTTGGCTGTGGGTGCCAGGTTGCCTCCTGCTGAGGGAAGGCCGAGCTTCCTAAATGGGCTGTCTGGCTTCCTGTGAGACCATTCTCTTCGCATCCCCTCATCCCCAGGACGAGCGTTTTCACTGGCTCTCAGTGGCCGGTGGAACCTCCACCACCTGCTGTTTCACGTGCTCGAGAGCACCCTCAATCGGTGGTATAGATCCAGGTGAGTGGCAGGTCACCTGGCACAGCAGGCCTGCGGCTCAGGCCCTGGGTCAGTAGCTGCGGAGCCCCAAGTAGAGGCAGCAGTGGGGGACCCGGCTGTGCCATCCCCAGCCTCAAAGTCCAGACCCTCATAGATGGTGGGGAGTGAGGTACGCTGGCTCAACCGCCGGCGCAGGCCGACTAGCAGGGGCTGGGGCAGCGAGGCCACATCCACATTGTTGCCCAGGTCTACCCAGGCCAGTGCAGGGAATTTGGTGGTATCTTTGACAGCCTCCGTGAGCTCACGGGCAGCAGCTCGAGTCAGCCGGTTGCCATTGAGCAGGAGCTGGGTGAGGCGGGGTAGCGTCCACAGGCTGGGCAGCAGCAGGTGCAGGAGCTCATCACTCAGCCCCGTGAAGCTCAGGTCCAGCACCGCCAGCCCAGCACCGTGGCTGCCCAGGTAGCGCGTTATGTGCTGTACGTCTCGTGCTGACAGCGGGATGCCCGAAAGATCCACCGTCTCCCCGACCAGCAGCGTCTTCTGGAGGCCACTCTTGAGGCTGTGGGAAGATGGCAGGTAGGGTAGACTAAGCAAGGACCCCAGGGCCAGGCAGGACCCTACAGACCACCGATGATGACCCATCAGAGACAGCCAAGGCCCTATCTCTGTTCCAAATGCCATTTTCTAAATGTGCAGCGGTGGACAATTCTGGGACCCTCTCTGAGCTCAGTTTTCCTGGTGAAAGAGGACAGGGTTGCTGTGATGATTAAATTAAGGTTCCACGCGTGAACTATTACAAGTCCCTGGCTTACCAAGACATGCATTGCGAACTTTCACAGACTCATAGAAAACTCAGTGTCAGATGTAAGAACAAATCTGACTTATGAACTTTTTCCAGGAATGGAACTCATTTGTAACACGGGGACTTAGCCTATTGTTATAAAACCTTACCCTGTGGCCAGCATCACCTCCCCGGTTATATTTGCTACCTCACTTATTTTTATGCCAACTCAAAGGGGTATTCTACTGAGGAGCACACTGATGCTCAGAGAGAGAAACTAACTTTCCAGTGACCACACATCACTAAGAGGGGACCGGGTCCCCCCAGGTAAGGTGCTCTGACTCTGTGGACCACACCTGTCCTCTGAGACTGCTCTGAAGTCAGGGTGAGGGCAAAGCTTTCTGTGAGGAAATGGAGTATCAGGCTGGTCCCTTTGGCCTTTGGGTAGCTAGAGGGGAATTCCTGGTGAGTGTGGAGTGAGGACTTCCTGTATTCTAAGTTGGGAGTGACAGAGACTGAGGAGAGTCTCTCTTGCCCCCTTCTACACTTCTCATTGTCTTACCTGACTTGAGCACAACCTACCATGAAGATGGCTTTGACTGGGGGTCTGAGAGCAGTAAACATAACTCCTAGGGCCTACTCACCACAGCAGGGAACAATTACACGGGCTCCAGATTCTTCTTGGACTTTTGGGCTTCAGAGGGACAGAAAGAGGTAGGGGACAAATGCTAGAGTCTATTCCTAGCTGTGGTTCTGGGGCCCTGGGCCTGCAGTTACTTCCAGACTGGGCCTGTATGCACGAGGCTGTTACGGAATGATTGGGGTGGGGGACCCCAGAGCAGTCAGCTATCTGGCAGCTTTGGAGGCCTCAGCTGCTGACAGCCAAGCTTGGTGTTGGTGGATTCCCAAAGGGCTGCAGGGTAATCAGAAGAGTGTGGTCTTTTAAGATTGCCTCTCCTAACCTCAGCTGCTTTGCTTGTATAATGGGAATGGTGACACAGAATCTGCCTCCCTCACCATTGTCAGGAGATTAACCTGACACTTGCTGAGTTCTCAAGGGGTGGGGGGAAGGAGGTCCAGGCCCTGAAATAGGCTAGGGACTGAGGGATGAGTGAATGAAGGGAAGGGGGCCACCCTGGGGGAAATGAAAGGCATTTTTTACAGAAAAGGCAGGTTGGCTTAGGGAGCATATGCTGCCGCGGGCCAGACGGGCTTCCAGGAACAGAGACTCAATGAGATGAAGCGGAGCACGACAGGGGGAGACTATGGGCAGCAAACTCTCAGCGAGACACATTCAGGGATCAACCTGAGAAGGGACGCTGAAGACACAGCGAAGAGGGGCTGTGACTGGCTCCCCTTACCAGCTCTGGGTCTTCCTCTGGGGGTGGCTGGGTCCTCGCTGTCGCTGGGAATGAGGGGTGAGGTGGTAGATGAGCTGCCGGCAGATTTTGTCTGAGGATTTCCAGAGCTCGTAGTCCTGCGGGGTTGGGGGCAGCGTTTTCAGGGTGAGACTCAGCCCCTTTCACCCCCACCCTGGCTTGATCTGGCCCAAAGCCAGGGAAGGCTGCCTGCTGGAAGCAGGACAGGCTGGTCCAAAACCCGCAGTGCCCGGCGGGAGGAAGCCTAGACAATGGGCCCTTGTTCCCTGTTCTCAGGCCTAGGGCCAGCGGCTCCAGCTAGCAGCTGGTGGCCTGCTCACCCTCGGTACCCCCAGGGGATTTACCGCAAGGGGAGTCCAGACTAGGCCCCTCGAGGGAGCCCTGCTCCACTGACGCCAATCCCAGGGGATAGGAACAAGCCAGGTCAGCATGTTCTTCTTCCTCTCCTTTTCCAAGCTATACCAGGCCTGTGGGCCTGGATCTGGGCTGATAGGGCTGGGGGTTTAATGTTTTACAGCACCACATCCTGACTCTCTCAGTCCTGACTGGGCCCCTACAGAGGCCCCTACAGAGGCCGGGGGTGGAGTACAGGGTGAGCTTTCCACAAAGCTGGCCCCGGTCATGCTCCACTACCTGGAATGTTCCTTTACACAGTCCCTTTGTTCGTAGCCCCAGGAGCATGCGACACACACAGGGACAGCAAGTCCTGGTGGTTATTGTGATAGCTGAGGGTAGCCAACGGTGCACAGATGCCAGGGTTGGCAGAGCCTGCAGTGGGCACCCTCGTTTCATGTAGGGGATTCACTGTGAGCAGTGCTCGGGAGCTAGTCCACACAGGTTGGGGCTGTGTCCAGGCTCATGGGAGGACACTGGCAGACGTTGTCAGGGCAGGGAGTAGAGGCTGCAGGTGGCAGACTCTGGCTTAGCATGAGGAGGGACATGCCTGTGACCCAAGCTGCCATGGGAGGGATGCAGAAAGCACCCAGCCCCAAGGCTGTGCAAGCAGGACAGAGAGCAGCACATGGGGGCTCCAGCCTAGAGCAGCTCTCTGCTGCCCCAGGAACTCAGGGGCTGAGTGCAGCTCTTTCTATGAATTGGTCAGAACAGTTTGTGTCCTACAGGTTCCCCGTGTGACTTCTGCTCAGGTGGTGTCATCAGGTCTCAGGCACAGACAGTGGTGCTACTGTAAAAATGGGTCCACCCTTACCTTCTTGGGGCACTGCAAGTCCCGGGCCAGGTTCACCAGAAGGTCATGGGAGATGGGGTCCACCAGGTTAAGGAAGGTCACATTCCTGTAGAGGATGTCGGTGAGAAGGGTCCCCTCAAGACCCAAGTCCTGCAGGTGATGCAGAAGTAGGTGAGTGAGTGGAGGTTGGAGCTTTTCTTCTGGCTGGTCAACCAAATGCCCCTCCTGCTGGTTCCTGTGTCCCCATCTCCCTCCCTGAGGCTTGCTGGAGTCTCTTTAAGGCAGTGACACAGCAGCAGGTGGACCCTTTAGGTACAAAAGGGCGTGGCACGCCAGGGCCCTCACTGGTGGCAATAGGCAGATGGAAGTGGCAGAGTGTCTTTCTGTGGCATCTTTCCGCCTCTGGGGCCATCTGCTCCTTGGATGACCCCTAAATGGCAATGTCCCCAGGATTCCTTTTGGGCCCTCTACTTTCCCTCTGATCCCTGAGGTCTCTTGAGCTACAGCCACCACTCTCCCAACTCAGATGTTCCCAAGACACTCAGATTCTGCATGTTCTTCCCCTGCCCTGAAGCTGGCCTCATGTCCTGTGTGCCAGCTCCGTGTGAGGAGGGAGGGGGCAACCTTGCCCACCTTCCCAGGAATCATCGGCACTTTTCCCTTGCCCTCTCTCCCCCAGCTCACTTAGTGGGTCCACTTTTTCCTTTCCAATGCTCCTGCTGAGGTCCCAACCCCCAGCACCCTGCTGCCAGGGCTCCCGGCCCCCCCACCCCTCCGGCTCAGGGCTGCCTGAGCATCTCCATGAAACACACACCTGAACTTGACCCTTAACCCTTTTGGTGGAGACCAAGTGCTCTGACAGTGAAATGAGAGACTCACACGGTTTGCAGAGTCTCTGAACTGCCTGTGCCAGCCTCTTACCCTTCGGTCAGACCTAGGGTCAGGGCACTGGCCTGGCCTTCCTGCCCTTGTTCTTTGCTTCCTCCTCTCCATTCCTGTAGGGAGAGAGATCCTTCCAGAGGGTCCATTTAGAGGACGCACTGACAGCTGATGGCCAGGCACAGTCAGGGGGAACCTCCAGCCTCTGTGTGTGCCCTCCCCAAGCCAAAGCAAACAACATGCCCTGCGTAGCAGTCCCGGGAACAGATAGGCAGCACAGCAGGAGTGACCACACCTGCAGGTTGTGGGGCAGAAGAAGCCCCTTGCTAAGCTTCAGATCTTAACCTCTGGGTGACCCAGGTAGTTTCCAAGTGGCCTTCTCTCCCTGTTTCCAGGGAAAATGCCCAGCTGGTGCCTTGGGCTCCGGACACCACACCAGACAGCAGTCTGTGCCCCTGGTCAGTCTGGCTGATTGGGTGCTGCACTGCTGTTTGTATTTTCAACGTGGTTTGAGCCACAGATACCAGCTAGGGAGATTCCAGAAGGAAGAAGGGGAGGCTGGTGAGTATGGGGAGACCCAGACAGGGCCCCAGACCGCAGCCTGCCTTCGCTGGTCTAGACGGCTCCTCTTAAAGGGCCAGCTCCACCTTTCCAGCCCACTGAGTCCACAGGAAACCTGGGACTGGAGGAGGAGCAGGTCTGGTTGGCCAGGCTCTAGTCCTGTGCCTCCCACCCCCAGTTTTCTCTGCGGACCCTAGGCTCACCGCTTCTTTCCGTGCCTCAGTTTCCCCACCACCACTCATCTACCTTCTGGAGGTTAAACACCTGCATGCATGGCTGATTTCAGCTCACAGGATTGGCCAAGTGGTGGTGGCAGCTGCTGCAGGGCAGGAGCACTAGGTGGAGTGAGAAGTAGTTCACCCAGGGGTGGTGCCGGAACCCACCTCCGTGTTGCCCAAGGCTCAGGATCTCAGCCTAGGGTACCTGATGTGTGTGGACCCACAGCCCACACTTGCCCAAACGTGTCACTGTGATGTGCAGACACCAGACTTGTGTACTTAGTGGGCACCAGCTGCCTGTTAGGGTGCATGCCTGGTGGCTTTGTCTGTGCTGCCATGGTGCCTCCGTGCACACTGCAGACCAGCTGGGCTGCCACTTCCCAGGGTCCAGTGCTTCCCCTCATCCTGGAGGAGAAAGGAGCTGCCCTTTTCCCATTGTCCTTCAGTACAAGATGATCCCCCCACCCCATCCGGCCCTGTTTTCTTGCCAACGCCTGAATCTGGGCTCAGCTCCAGGCCGGGGCACCCTCAACAGACAACACACCCCAGAACCCCTGACCTAGCGGCCACCTCCTCCTAACACAGTCTGCCAGCCTCATCGCCGTCTCTCCAGCCCGCGCTCCTCCTCAGCCCCTGCAGCCCATCCTGCTCTCGGAATCCACCCAGCCAGCAGCCGGCAGTCCCGACCCCTCCCGGCCCGCGGCCCCCGGCCCGTCCCCGGCCGCCCGCTCCTCCTCTCGCCTGGCGCAGAAGGCACAGCAGCTGCCGGGCGCGCTCGGGCCGCCGCTCGCGGAGCGTGGACTGGATCTCGCGGAGCCAGCGCACCCGGCGCTCGTAGGGCGCGGGCCCGCCGCCTGCCGCTGCCCCGGCCTCCGAGCCCGCCTCGGGCCCTGCCCGCCGACCCAGCCGCGCCCCCATGGCTGCAGAAAGGCGGGCGCCAGGCGGGCGGGAGGCCGGGCTGTCTGCGCCGCGCCTCGCCCGGGCCCCGCCCCTCTACGGCCGGCTAGGGTGCGCGGGGTGCGGAGCGCCAGGTCCAAGGCTGCGCGCCTGGGCTCCGCTGGCCGGCGCGGGGGCGAAGGGGTGGGGGTGGGGGTCCTCGGTTTAGCAGGGGAGGGCACGCCTGCGTCAGACCGGAGCTAGAGCTCTTCCCGAGAGCCGCCAGGGGAGTCGCTGAGCCCGGCCAGGACTAGGTGGCGTCTGGCATCACTATTCTCTGGCTCCAGTGCTGACTAGGGAAATAGTCGCTTTGATCGTTGCAGGCAGGGTCGGGGTGCCTTTTGCCAGCACCATTCAATGGCCAGCACCTGCTTTCAGGAATCCTTCCTGCAGGGGACATTTGTATCTGGCCTGTCCACCCTGCATCTGTACTACTGCACTCACCGATATTTAATACCACTCTTTGCTTCCCCTGGACAGGCCTGAGCAGGATGGGTGGAGCCAGTCTTCTCTGACCCCCTTCCCTGGGGATGAGCGGGCCTGCAGAGGCCCACAGTTAACTGTGAAGCCCAGCTCTGGGCAGGCTAGCAGTGGGCTGGCTGGCAGTGGGCCGGCTGCATCTGCCCTTGGCTCTAGGCTTTCTGCCTGATAATGGCAAGGTCAGCCGTCCGTGTGAGGAGGGGTTGCTTGCTCCTCCAGAGGCCCACTCAGCTTGATGGGGGCTCCCTCAGCAGTCCCTAGTGGAGGCCTGCTGCTCCCTGCAGCCCCCTACCCTGGTTCTGGGCCCCTCACATTACCTGGCTCCATTACCTGGCTAGATGCCAGGTAAGCCCTCCTCCTCCCCTGGGTGGGGGACATTTGTGGCACTGAGCCCCAGCACTCCCTCCCACAGGCAAGGAGTATGGCCTTGGTAGGCAGGGCAGGGGTGCCCCCCTGCACAAGCGTGCATGATGGGGAAACCTGCCTGAGGGCATATAGTGACTGATAACTGCCAGGATCCTTCCTTTGGGGCATACATTGCCTGCTAGGGATTGGGGGTGGTGGACAGGGTGCCAGCTTTGTGACCCCATGGGCCAAATCCCTTAGGAAGAAAACAGAATGCAATAGTCTCTTGACCACCCACTGATTCCCCAACTCCTGTTAGGCCAGTTCCTGTGCCCCCTTCTCCCAAGCAGCCTCCCCTCCTCTCATGTGCAGCCAATATTGTCCTGGGGCCACCTTGGCACAGCAGGTTTCCTCCCTGGCAAACCTGCATGACTGCCCAGACAGCCCTTCCCCAGGGCCAAGGCGCTGTTGCTGAGTTGACACTGTGACGGGGCCGAAGCTTTAAGCAGCAGCCCTAGTACCCCAGGGACTTCTCGGACCTGTCCAGAGCTGGATGCCAGGTAAGCCCTCCTCCTCCCCTGCATCCACCGGGCTGGAGCCAGACCTGGATGGTTCCCAGATCCTGACCAAGGCCGAGCCAGGCCGGTATATTGTCTATCCCCTGAGTGTGAGAAGACTGAGGTGGGAGGGAGGAATGAGGGGAGAGAGGGCTGAGCGTGAGTGTCAGGAAGGGCACAATGTAGGCAATGCCACAGGGAGATGCCCAGAACTTAAGGTCCTGTGGAATGCGGAGAACTGCCCCAGCCCCGCCGCTGTGGCCCTGGCTCGGAGATTCCTGGAGGACATTTTTCCAGGAAAGGAGGGAGGCTGGTGTCTGGGCACAGATTCCTGGATGGGCTTCCCGTAGCCTGCTGCTGGGGGTGCCTTGGGTGAGCCGGCTCTTGCAGACTGTTTCCGGCTTAGTCTGGAGAATTGGAGAGAGCCGTCCCTTAGGGGTGGAACATCCTTCCAGCCACCAACCTCTATGTGTATTTAAGGCTGCTGGTTCTCCCCCGGAGTTGCCTGGACAGCAGCTTGTGGAGAGACTCCATGGGGCAGGGGGGAAACTTTGATGTTGTCCTCTGCCCCTAGGGCAGATGTGAGGTTTCAGGGATATCAACCTGGATCCTTCAGGATAGTCCAGTGAGCCAGTGAGATAAGAACATGGGGGATCTGAAAGTCATATAGGATAGATACAGCCTGACCCCAGGCCTCGATGGGAGTATAGGAGGCCCAAAATAGGATCTACCAGGAGAGCTATTGGTGACAGCCACACCTTGGGTGCCCTAAGCCCTCACTTACCCATGGGATGACCCAGTTGGAGTGATGGGGAACCAAAGTCGGGGTGAACTGCAGGTTGGCTGGAGAGCAGTGGCTGGGACTGAAACTGGACTCACCCCACCTTTGAACTCTTTTTACATCCAATTTGGAAGTAGCCAAGTGAGACAGAGCTTCCTAGCCATAACAAACAAGACACAGAATAGTTTTTGGAATCTTCACCAGGAGGCAGGAGCCAGATAGAATCTCAATGGAGATGAACTTACCCTTCAACTTGCTCCACAGGCGTGGGCTGTCAGCTTTCTGTAGGATCAGGAATTGCCATGGGCTGAAGGAGGCATGGGACGGGAGTGTCCCAGGAATGGATTCAAAATCTCTGGAACTGCCCTTTGTTGAGTGTGTGACCATAGACAGGTAGGCAGCCATATAAGTTTTCTCTGGCTGCTATAACAAATTACCACAAAAACAGTGGTTTAAAACAATAGTTCTGGAGATAAGCTTGAAATGAAGAAATAGGCAGGCCCATACTTCCTGGGGATCTGAGGAGGACCCTTCCTTGCCTCTTTCAGTTCCTGGTGGCTCCCCGGAATGCTTAGCTTCCTTAGCGCACACACTGAGAGCTCTGTCTCCTTTGTCACGGGGCCTTCTCTTCCCTGTGCTCTTCCCATGGCTTCTTTTAAGGACACTTGTTACTCTAAGGGCCTACCCTAATCCAGCATGACCTTATCTTATTCAATTACTTTTACAAAGACTTCTTCTAAATCAGGTCAGATTCTGAGCTTCCATTAGGCATGAACTTGAGGTAGGGGAGGATATTGTTCAACCTACTACCACCATAGTCTCGGCAAACCTCAGTTTCCTCATCTGTAAAATGAGCAAAATAAAATGCCTATCTGACACAGGTGTCATAGAGTACTTTTAGCACGGCACATTTTACTAGCAAATATTTGATGGTTTTTTCCTTCCCCGCTGTGGTATTAGGGTTTGAATCCAGGGCCTTGTGCATGCTAGGCAAGCCCTCTGCCACTGTGCCATGCCTCCAGCCCCTCTTCTGTGGTTTTATGCTGAATCTTCCCACCTAGCCCATGGCCAGCATCTGTCCATTCTGAGATGATTAGTGGGCACCTTACTCTGGAAACTAAGGCAGACACAAGGTGGCAGTAAAACCAGCTCACAGAGTAGGGCAGCTGGCATAGAGACAAGGAAAGAGTGCCTCCCACCATAGTAGCAGCCTGCAAAATTCCTGAAGAGGGCACTGAGTGCAGAGGAATGGGCAGGCATCAGCAAGGCAAGAATTTCTTTCTGGGGCAAAGCAGGCCTTTGAAAGAGTTTTGAGTTGGGGAAGAACTTGCTCAGATTTGCATACTGAGCAGTTGTGCTGCATTAGGTAAACAACAGCAAGGTTGCAACTTATGACTAGGAGTCAACCAAGGGATAGCGGAGGTTGTGGGGCCTGGGAGAGCAAACTTGACTGAGAGGGGCTATACAGGTTGGAACAACTGGAAAAGATGAGTAAAGACTTGGGAGTGCTGTGTGGGGCTGGACTCTGGCTTGTGTGGTCAGGGAGGCCTGGGGAGGGCAGTTGCTTAGCTCAGGTTTGGGCACGTCGACCTGGGTATCTGAAACCTCAGCCACTGGGCTCAGTCAGACTCACTGTTGTAACAGCTCAGCACCAGGGGGCCAGGGAGGTAGAGACGGCGTCGTAGTTGCAATAGACAGAGCTCCCTGCAGCTCTGGAAGCCTGGGTGAGCTGAACAGGGTGTGCATGGAAAGTGTTGGGCAGCTGGTGCCTCAGTAAAGTCACAGGTTGTTGTGGTTGGACGGGCGGGCGTGGGGTGTGACTGAAGAGGCCATGAGACAGGTGGGTTGGCTCTCCTGGAGACCAGGCCATGTGATGGGATGGGGGCTGGGACACAGACAAGACTCGGCCTTTCTCCTTCCACTCCTTGGAGCTCGCAGACTCCGCAGATAATTACCAGGTGATGGGATAAATGCCACCTGGAGAGGGTTCTGTGGGCACAGAGGACAGAATGGCCGGGGTGGGGGACACTCGAGGCCTCCATTCTGAGCTGTTCAGCAGGCAGGGACAGAGGTGGCTACAGACACAGACGTTGGAGCCAGGCCATCCCTATGAAGCTTTGGTAGTGGGTGCCTCAGTCTGTACACGACCATCTCTATCCAGCGACTCTCCTAGGTAGCCCCGATTTCTGGATAGGAAACTATGGCCAGGTAAGGGAGGGCTGCCCAGATCCTGGTGCAGGATCAGTGGCTGAGTCATGTTGGAACCTACGGACGGACACTAGGACCCACTCCCCTGTCATCCTGCCTCTAAACTGGGGCATTGGACTTGGCCCTACTAGGTACCAGGCCAGCCCTGCAGCCAGATGCTCCTGGGCATTAACGAGCTGACAGTTCTGGAGGCCCACACACCTGGCTGAGCTCCCGTCTCTGTCCTCATGTTAAAGGTAAGTGCTGCAGTAGGAGATGCTACGAATGGTGCCAAGGGCTGTCAGCCAGGTACTGGGGGCCCAGGAGCTCTGCCCATGCTATGGTTGGCCAGTACTTAGCTTTCTACTGATACTGGGTTTGGGGATGTTAGAGTCTCCTTCTAATGGCACTTTCTAGGTTCTTTCTGTCCTGAGCAAAGACTTGGTCACACAAGCACAAAAGATTGTGAGATTTTTACATTTATTTATTAAAAGTAGGAAAAGGGTTGGGGATTTAGCTCAGTGGCATAAGTGCCTGCCTTGCAAGTGCGTGGTCGTGAGTTTGATCCCCAGTACAAAAAAAAAAAAAAAAAAAATGTAGGAAAAGAAGCCATGCATCGTGGCACATGCCTGTAATCACAGCACTTGGGAGGTTGAAGCAGAAAGATCACCGTGAATTTGAGGCTAGCCTGGGGTACATAGTGAGTTCAAAGCTAGCCTGCGTTACATAGCGAGACCCCATCTTAAAAAAAAAAATATGGAAAAGAACCGGGCTCTGCGCAGTGTGTTTTGGCCCAGTAAAAGTAGGAAAAGGAGTATCTCCTATAGAATAAGAGCAGAGCATTGTGAAAGAACACTGTAGCGAAGTGTTCAAGTGACTGTCATTTTTGTATCTTCCACACCTGACGTCAGGTCTGGGCTTCCTTTCCAACACTGCTCAAGTTCTCGAGAGCAGCCCATGTGCAGGGCTTTGAGACCTGTTCTGCGATTTTACAATTAACAGGTCACTCCTACTTTCCCTGCCAGTCTGCCCTGCCCTAATGTCCTGCCTCACTCTTACCACTGGGTGACAGCGGCTCCTTTAATGGGCTCTTTCTTCCATCTCTTCTGTGTGGTCTGTGGGACCCTGTGAGCCCCACAGCCTAGGTGGGACCCTGTGAGCCCCACAGCCTAGGTGTCCCTAGGTGGTTGGCTGTTCACCGCCTTCAGACAGTTAACAGGGTCTGAGGCCAGGCCCTCTGGCAGCAGGCTGACTCTGGCTGCTTTCAGGAAGCATTTACAAAGAAGCCAAGTGGGGCTCAGTGCTGTGAAAAGCTTGCTAACCTCCCGCAGTCTCGCTGTCTTTAGGGATGGTGAGTTCCCTGGGCGGGCAGGAGTCTAAGTTTTCCTGGACTGCTAGAAGAGCGGACCAAACAATTGAGGTTCTGTGATTCTAAAGGGAATTGAGATGCTATGACATTTGGGCTGGGTGTGGTGGTGCACGCCTGTAATTCCAGGTAGTTGAGAGGTTGAAACAGGATTGCTAGTCTAAAGCCAGCCTGGGCAATTTTTTTTTTTAATTGGTACCAGGGATCGAACTCACGACCGCTCACTTGCAAGGCAAGCACTTATACCGCTGAGCTAAATCTCCAGCCCCCCAGCCTGGGCAATTTAGTGAGACTGCCTTAAAATAAAATGTAAAAAGAGCTGGGCATTCCTGTAATCCCAGAACTTGGGAGGCTGAGGCAGGAGGATTGCTGTGCAGGGCTTTGAACTACATATAGTGAATTCAAGGCCAGTTTGAACTACATGGTGAGAGGCCCAGTCTCAAAAATAAACAAATAATTAAATAAACTGTAAGAAAAAAAGAGATTCGGGAGGGTCTTCCTTGGGCTCAATTCCATATATATATATATGGCTATTAACACTTGCATTTGAAGTCAATACATCCCACCAGTTTACTAAATGGGGAGACGATGTCCTCGATGATACCAGGTTTCCTGACTCCCGAGGGGCACTGAGATCCTATCCCAGAGGATGGGGCAAGTATAGCCACACTCATTTTACTTACTCATAGTGAGACTGCAGTTTAGTGTCAGGGCTCAGTCTTGACCTTTGAGTGGCCCATGAGACTCTAGACGTCCTGATACTTCCTGGTCCTCAGGTGCAGTCTGCTTCCCAGGCCTGACTCAGAGGTGGGGCATGGCAGATTCTACAGTGAGAGAAAAGGCAGTTCCAGGAAGTGGTTTGCATGCTTTTCCCCATCTTGGGAGTTTTCAACCTCCTGAGTGGCTTTGGGCGGGTCCCTTTCCTTCCCAGCCTTTGGTTTCTGTATTGAGAGCACACTTCTTCCCCTAACAGAGACTTTTTTCTCAAATATGGCAGTAGCCCTGAACCTGTCAGAGTAGACAAGCCCATTTCTCTGCAAGAAAGCTAGGCTGGATCCTAAACCTCACGCTAGGTGGCCCCTTGAGCCTCCTATCTGGCCCAGTCCCAGGTGCTGTGGGCTGCGGGTAACAGCTCCAAAGGGATGACTAGGAGATAAAAGACATTGGGATGGTGGCATGAAGCACCCCTACCAGGCCAGCCTGATGCAGGCAATTTTCAGGAGCAAGGGCACAGATGCAGGAAATCTCCTCCAGGAGCAAGGGCACAGAAAGCCCGCAGCTCAGCCAGCCGCCAAGCTGCTCCACCAACAGTCCCTCTTCCCATGGCCCCTGCCCTATGCCCAGCTCTGGAACTGGCTAAGGAGCTGATGGGCACCCACCAGGGTCTTAATGAGTGAGCCAGGGTTAATGGGTTACCCAGCATGGTGACATATTCACCAGCCTCCCAAAGTTCTCAAAGTCCAGATTAAAGTGAACTTCAGAATCTAGGCACTTCCTTTTCCAGCCTTGACGCCTCAGGGATCAGAAAGAGCCCCAGAAGTCAAGAGGTCCCAGTTCCCTGCCAGCAGGCTCCAGTGGCTCCTTCTCTCAGCCTGGTGTGTCCTCCTCTAAAGCCACCTCCATTTGATTGGATTTCCAGCCCTCTCCTTCCAGTGTCTGCCCCTCCCTCAAAGCCCTGGCTCCTCCTCCTCCACTGGTAACTCCATCTTACCTCCCCCAGGTTGGGTGAGGGCTCCTCCTGAGAAGCCCCTGGAAGGGTCAGGGTCAGAAGGAGGAGTGTATGCAGGAATGCGTTTGAGCCAGCGCTGTGCTAATGGTGTCAGCAGACCCTGTGTGGACTTGATGTGAGGGCCTAGAGGTTCTCCAGCTGTGTGGTAAAGGTGTGGCTCCCACATTCAATGGGCCACAGCCGGAAGGCATGGATGGGCCCCTCCCCCACTGCCACGGTCAGCGGTGTCTGCCCACAGCCCTGGCGGAAGTGAGGGATTAGCAAAGTCTCCTCTGGGCCATGTGACTCCTTTCAATTCAGGGGACCAGAATCATAGGAGTGACAGCCCCTATACCCCCTACCTGTGCCCTAGAAAGTGGGGAAAAGGGCATGTTTAGAAATGCATCCCTAAGCCAGACTTGTGGAGGGAAACTTAGACTCCTTAGACTTTTGTGGGGGCCTCAGATGCCTGTGTCCCTGAGTCCCATGGCATGGGCACCTGGCTGTACCTCAGCTCTGTGTGACCCCTATTTGGACATCTGAAGTCGGGGGGGTTGGGGGAGACCGCCTCTCCCAGGAGATTTTTGGCCTAACCTGCCTCTGGCTGAAACCCTGCCTCATTGAGCTTCGAGGTCCCTTGGGCTCAGGTTTCTCATTAAAGGTTTTGGGGACTTTACATGGTTCTGAGGGACCCACAGCTGTTCCAGGTCACAGGCCCCCAGGGATAGGCCCAGAGTTCAGGCTTCTTCCCACCTGGAAGAGTAGTATACCTTTAAAGCCTCCTCCCACCCTAAGCCGGCAGGGGGAGGGAAGGGAGGAGCTGGGTCACAGCTGGGGATGGGAATTTAGCTCCCTCCTGGTGTGGGCTTTGGAGTCCGGTGCACCAGGCACCTGTCTGGCTGTGCCCCAGGGCTGTGTGACCCTGAAGCACTGTTCACCCTCTCTGAGCCTCTGGACAGCATGGTGAGGGAGTGCAGGCTTGGGACCTTCCAGGAGCGTGTGGAGGCCTGGGTTCTATCCCTCAGCTCTGCCCTGCTGGCTGTGCTCTAGGGGAGATCCTGTGAAGCCTTGGTTTACACAGCTGTGCTGCGGGAGTGAGCTGCCTGCAAGGTGAGGGGCGATGCTGCTGTGGATGGGTGTCTCTCTGGACTGCACAGACAGGCAGAGCCCTGGGTTCTTTCTCTCACCTGGGATTGGGTCTCTTGTCTGATAAGTGGGATTGAGACACCTCGCAGGATTTGTGACTTGCTCCGCTGGGGTTGTGAGTGAGTGTTCAGGCTGGAGGACAGACACCTAAACCTTCAAAGGGAGCCAAGGCTCTCAGGAAGTGGATTTGGAGTTAAGAGGGAGGGGTGCAGCAGGGAAAAACAGTAAGCCCCACTGCGTGGGGGGGGGTCAGCTCTGGAGTGCAGTGGAACTGTGATGGGGCTGGAGGCATTGGGTCCCTTGGCCATTGCCAGCCTCTCTCTGGGCTCTGGCTGTGGCTAGGGGTGGGACCCATTTTGCAACCAGCCTTTACTCAGCTCCAAGGGTCTCTTACCACGTTGAGGTCGCCCTCAACGTGGTAACCACATGTAGCTTGCAACAGATTTCCTCTAGGTGGTGGTAATTTTTTGTTTCTCCTAATTCTCAACTGTATGCTACGTGGTTGGATTCCAGCTTCAGGGCTGGGGAAACAGCACAGGTCTGAGGCAGGGGCATGATTCCATGCAGAGACTGCTGGGCTAGGTGGGCCTCAGGCTCACCTAGGAGTGTCTCGTAGGGTCAGCTGACCTTGGGAAATAACTTTTGCTTAAGCTGTGTTTCCCTCCTATGAATGGGCTTGGGTCTGTGCCCTGTGTTCACTCCTATAGCTCGGGGAAAGTGGGGACACAGCCTCTGAGCTGGGCTGGAGGATTTGCAGAGAAACTTCAGGTTGGTTGTGCTGTCTGCAGCTTCCTTGTGCTTCCTGTGGCTGTGTCCTGGGAACCGGCTCTGCTCAGTCTAGATCCACTCTGGGCTATGTGTATGTGACAGTGTGTGCACGTGTGTGCTGGGAGAGGATGGTGCTGACAGCAGAGTCAGCATCTCTGGGTGAGTGAGCCATGCACATTCCTGGGAACGGGGAACTCACCACCTTCTGTACCCAGACAGCCGGCAGGGAGGCGGGGAGGGAGCATGGCCCAGGAGGATGGCGCACTTGGCAGAGCATCAGGAAGGAATGGAGAGTACTGTCCAGGGCCCACTGGGCAGAGTCCACAGCGGCTTCCCGTGGTTAGCTGGTTAAGGGCATCCAGCAACCTGGGGCAGGTACTGGGAGGCAGCCTTGGGCTGTGTGACCTTGGAACAGCTCTGGCCTTCTCTGGGGCCCTGCCTTTCTAGGCTGTTCAGGTAGCTCCTCGGACTTGGAGTCTAAATGTTCCTGGATTAGCAGTCAAACCAGTCTGGTCACTGGGTCCTCCAAGCCATGCAGGTTCCAAGGACGCACCTTTGACGTCTGGTAGCACAATCCAGGCTCGGCTGGTGCAGGGGACACTCCTGTTCTACTGCCCAGGAGCCATCTCTGGGGCACCATGTCAGCGAGTTTAGATGCTTTGAGCCAGCAGGGGCCCCTTCTGAGGCTCCTGGAGGGACTCATTGGTAGATGCTGCCCTTTAAAGGAACCCAGTCTGAAACAAGGGAACTTTTCCCAGGCTCGCAGCACCTCCCATCTCTTGCCCAAGGCCTTCCCCGGGCTGATGAACTTTAATCACCTGGTGACAACCCCAGTCACTGCGCCTCCTTGCTCCTGTGACTGCTCCTGTGACGTCAGCCTCTAACCATCCTCCCAGCTAGCTGGACCTCTGGCAGAGAACTGTCTGTTCTACACCCTATTTAGATACCTCCAGCTGTCCACAGGGATGCTGGGTGCCCCCTAGCTGACCTCTTACCCCGTAGGACTAGGTAAGTACATGAGTCCTGGACCCTTTCTCCTGCCTGTGCACCAGGGAGGTGCCCATCCCCAGATCCTAATCCCAAACTGGCAAGAGTGGCGCGTTGGTGGCGGGTGTGTAGCTGAGGAGCTTTCTGCAGGGGCTGCAGGCGTGGCTCCAGCTACATGGAGTGGGGAGCTGCAGGGGGGCCATCTGTGGCCAGAACTTTCCCAGGCAGAAAATCTGCCTCTTCCTCCCCAGCTGTGCCCCAGGCCAGAGCTATTTTGTGAGGAAGAAGAGGTCTCTGTCCTGGGCCTCAGGTAAACCCACCAGGGTTACAAGGAGGGAGGGGTCTGGGTTGAGGCCCAGCACTGCCACTGATCTACTATTTGGCCTCAGTTTCCCCTTTAACACTAGTTTGGGTAAGAGCCAGGCTCTGGTCCTAGACAGTCGTTTAGAGAGTCTGACAAGACTTAGGGGTGGAGGGATGGGAAATGGAAGCCCAGTCCCCCAGCAGGGTGTCTTCCGCTGGGCTGGGGACATCTGCTTGTGGGAGGCTAGGCCAAGCCTCCCTGTCCCAGTGTCCTGGGACACTCAGTGCTGCCCTCCCTACCCTCCCTGGAAGTCTGAGCCTTGCTGGGTGCTCACTTGGGTCTTGGGGAGAACAGATGGATGAGGAAGCAGGAATATGTGGCCAGTTCCCATTACGCGGCCTTGAGGGGAGCCTCGGCTCGCAGCCCCAGTCCTGAGAGAAATGAGGCCAGAGATGTGCAGAGTGGAGCAGGGAGGCAGGCGGTACTGACCCAGCCCGGGCCCTGCCCCACCGCTTGTGATGGGAATATTCTGTGTCTGCAGTGGATGCTACACGTCACTGCGGCCCCTTGGACTTCCAGAGGGACTTTTTGATGAGGAACTCTTGACCCTGACCCCCGAAAAGACCCAGGGAATCTGTGTTCCCAGAGCGCTGTCAGGCGTGGTGAAGGCTGTGGGCCATGTTTGGGGCAGGGAGGAGAGCAGGGCTTGGTTGGCACTTTGGACAGACAAAGCTCTCCAGCTGCGTTTTGGGGGGCTGAGCTGGCGGGAGTGTAAGAAGGCGGCCGAGCGGCATTCAGGTTAGAATCATGTCTGGTTTCAGACTCTGGTGCCAGCGTGGAAAGGAGGGCTGCTTTGGCCCCTACTGGGGACATAGGTTAGTGGTTTGCTGTGTCACCACTTGCCAGGCCTCTCTGCTTTGGGGCTCAGTGTCCCCTTCCGCATCTAGGAGTAGAGATCTCTGTATTTTCCCATAGAAGATGAGGGGCCAGTGCTGTCATGCTATGCATCACCTGCGCCTTCCACTCTGGCTTCAGGAATGCTCTCGTGAGTGTGGGAGGGGAACAGGGACTCCTCTCCTCGAGCTTCTCTGGGATGCTATGGCTGCCCCTGAGTCCAGTTACTCTGAGCAGAGACAGAGAAAACCAGAGGGGGAGCCAGCCTGGGGCTCCCTGGAAGGGCTCACTGGTGGCCGCTGCCCTTTGGAAGGAATAGCATCTGGGAGAGGAGAACGCTTGCCTCAGTCACCACACCCCGCCTTCCCCGTTGTGGTCAAATCCCTCACTCGATGCCACAGGCATGGGGACTCTGAGGCGGCTGCCGTCCTCCACATATCCTGAGAGAAAATCCACAGGGAAATAAAGAGTCAGGAAGAGGTCCACCGATGTCCCCCTATGCCGTGCAGGTGTCCCTGGGACACCTGCTTTATTACCTGGCTTTAACATAGCCATGGGAATAATGGTAGCTCTCAATTACTTAGCACTCTGCACCTTCTAACCCACTTAATTCACTGGAGCCCAGCTCTGAACAGAGAAATGATTTGCTAAGGCCGCTTAGGAGGTCTAGACTCAGGAGGGGCAGGCTGGCTTTGGCCTCTTGGCCCCCGTTGTCATATGAGACACCCCAGACTTAGGCAGGACTACCCTGTAACCTCCCCGCTCTGCAAACTCTCTGGCCTGCGCCTTGGAGAAACGCTGGGAGAATTCATGCAGACATATGTGCTACTGATAGCCTCTTTGACTTCAGAGTTCAGCTGGAGACAGAAACCCAGCCAGAGGTGGAGGGAGGTCACACTGAGCCCCCCGGAAAGGGCTGGGCCTGCTTCAGATCCACCCTCATGATTTCAGGAGAGCGCGGGAGCTGCCCAGTTGAGGAGTCTTTAGAGAAGATTCTGTGGCCACAGGGTCCTGCAGAGCACGAGGGAGACCCCAGTTATTTCTCCAGCTGTCTTCAGCCAAACTCTTTCAGAGCCACCTTCCCAGACAAGGCTCGGGACTCCCACCCACTGCTGGAAGGTAAGTTCTGGCCCTGTGGGAGCTGATTTCAGGAGGAGACTGGAAGGCACAATGGACGCTAACCCCCTGCTCTGCGATGGGCCACTGTGGCGGGAGCGATGGAGAGTGCCGGGCTGGGCCAGGGAACACAGGAGGAATAGGGCCAGGCCTCTTCTTTCTGGAGCTCCCTGCAAGACTTGGTTGCTGTAAGGAGGTAGACAGGACATGTGAAGTCTGAAGGGACTCCCAGGAAGGGGTCCCTGGTGGCCATGAGGTCCTTAGGGGGTGAGCCCTGCAGGTTAACAGAGAGAATTTGGGAGGGCAGAGCTGGCCCTAGAGCTCCTGGCAGAACGAATGTCCCGGTCAAAGGTCTGGGGCCTGAACGCCCGCACATGTTCTAGGAGGCCAGAAGGAGTCACAGGCTATTCTTGAGCCTCGACTTTAGACTGTGCCCTGTGGGGGAGGGATGTGGGTGTGCCCAAGTTGGCGCCTGACCCTACTCCTATCCTCTGCTGTGTGGCAGAGTCATGAAGAAGCAGTTTGTGGTGCTGGGCTTGTTGGCTGTGGTTCTGATACTGGTCATCGTCAGCCTTTGCCTCTGGTTACCCTCCGCCTCCAAGCAGCCGGACCATGTGTACACCAAGGCGGCCGTGGCTGCTGATGCCAAGCGCTGCTCAGAGATTGGCAGGTGAGCAGGACCATCTGAGCTGGGCCAGGGCGGGACAGCGGGTGCGAGGACCGGGCCCTGGAAGACAGCCATGCAAGTAGGCCTGGGCAAGACCTTTGTCTCTCTGGACTCAGTTTCCCCACCTATACATAGGCTGCCTGGACTAGGGGCACATTGAGCTGCTGCCTTTTCCCTCAACCCTTTCTGCAGCCTTGGGTCAGGAGAGAAGTGGCTGCGACCCCGCAGGGCAAGGCCTTGGTCTCTCAGCAACCATGAGGGTTCCTTATCTTGGTTCTAAGAGTACCTGTCTGTCTGGATAAACCGTTATTCTAGTCTAGTTTCCATTTCTATCTCACATTATATCCAAAGATCAGTTTCTACTTAAAGACTTAAGCACAGAAAATATTATTAATAAAAAAATAACTAAACCGGGCCTAGTGGCACACTTCTGTAATCCCAGCTACTCGGGAGGCTGAGGCAGGAGAATTGCAATTCAAGGTGAACTAGGGCAACTTAGTGAGACCCTGTTTCAAACTGAAAAGCAAAAAGCCAGCTTAAAAAAATTTTTTTAATGTTATTATACTGGGTTGATTAGAAAAGAGGAAACTTAAGTCTTTTCTTTTTGGTACTGGGGATCAAACGCACAACCTCATGCTTGCCGGGCAGGCACTTACACTACTGAGCTAAATCCTTGGCCCGTAATTTAAATCTTTAAGAAACAAACAAACAAAAAATCTAGCCAGGCATGGCATATGCCTGTACTCTCAGTACTTGGGAGGCTGAGGCAGGAGGATTGCTATCAGTTCAAGGCCAGCCCAGGCTACATAGTGAGACCCTGTTTTAAAAACAAATCTTAAGGCCTCCTCCTCAATCACCCTGTGGGCAGGGTGGCTTGGTGGAGGAGGGTAGGAGGTGGGCAGGGTGTACATGGGGACTAGGGGCCTTTAGGATCTCATTGTCCCATGTGCCACTGGCAGGGACATGCTGCTGGACGGTGGCTCGGCAGTGGACGCGGCCATTGCAGGCCTACTGTGCACCGGGCTCCTGAACGCTCACAGCATGGGCATTGGTGGCGGCCTGTTCTTCACCATTTACGACAGCTCCACGGGTGAGCACCTGGGGGAGGGTGGTGGCAGGGGTGTCTGACTCGGGGTGAACATTCGAGGCCCGGCCTCCCTCGGGGGTTTGCTCCTCCTGCCTACCTGCTGCTTCTTCCAGGGAAAGCTGAGATAATCAACGCCCGGGAGGTAGCGCCCAGGCTGGCACACGCCAGCATGTTCAACAGCTCGCAGCAGTCTGAGGAAGGTAAGCCGCGTGGGAGGCTCAGGGCCTGGGCGCAGGGCCAGGATGGGCCTTGGGGAAGCTGCTCAGCCACACGAGCACGGCCCTGCCCCGGCCGGGACACCGCCGCACTCCCACGCCTTGCTGGGCCTGCAGCATCCTCCCGTGGTGACCGCTGGCTCAAGCGTCGTCGCGGTGCGCAGGGAAGACGGAGACGCTGGTTCTCCCGTTCCTTTTGTTCAGGCGCCTCCGAGGCCACCCTGTGGTCGTAGTTAGAAAGGACAATCCCGGTGCGAACTCCGCATCCCTGGACTGGGCCGACTGCAGGCAGCAAGTGCTCAGGAGAACTGAGTGCACCTGAGCCAGGCACGGTGTGCAGCCTGTGATCTCAGCATCTGGGAGGATGAGGCAGAAGGATCATAAGTTCAAACCCAGCCTTGGCAACTTAGCAACTTAGAGAGACCCCGTCTCAAAATAAGAAATTAAAAAGGGCTGGAGGCACAGCTCAGTGTGAAGACTTTGGGTTTAATCCCGTGTGGAAAAGAATATTGGCCATACTGAACATATATGGACGTCTTTCCTTGTCCTTATTCCATAAGAAACTATTTCCATCGCATTTCCATTGGATTAAGTGTGATAAGTAGGAGATGATTATCCAACCTGTGACCCAGAGGTTGAGGTTGATTTGAATGTGCTGTTAAAAATATTTTTAGTTCGATTCCCAGTACCAAAAGTGTGTGTGTGTGTGTGTGTGTGTGTGTGTGTGTGTGTGTTTGGACCAGGCATGGTGGTACACATCTGTAATGCCAGCACTCAAGAGACTGAAGCAGGAGGATCTTCCCCCAGTTTGAGCTAAATAAGCAAGACCTTGTCTCAAAACTCAAAAATATTTTTAAAGGAAGTTTTGTTACTTATACACATTAACTACATTATATATTTTATATGTGGCTCAAGATAATTCCTCCTCAGTGCGTCCAAGGGAAACCAAGTGTTTTAGCCCCTAGGCTACAGGCTGGACACACAGGACTGGACGTCCTGACCGTGGGAGGGTGTGTGCAGAGTAACTGAACGCTGTACCGTATTACAGAAGGCACCTGAGCTGGCATGGGTTTAGCTCATTAGGTTCCAGGATGAGTCATGCAATGATTCCCCCGCAGATGCTGAGGGACACCTGCGTTATTACAACAGCTCACAGGTCCCTGGGGTCCCTGGGGCCGGCCCTGCTCAGTGCTTTTCACCAATGAGCCTCTTGTATCCTCCCTGCATTCTGGGGGGTTAGGAGGGGATTCTGCATTGATTCCCATTTTACAGGTGGTGATGCTGAGGTCCAGAGAAATCATACAAACTGGTTGAGGTCACACAGCTGGGATATGGTAAAGAAGAGATTGAATATACAGCTATGGAAAGCCTGTGTTTTGAGCAGGCTGCTCACTGACTCATTCATTCATTCATTCATTCGTGAGGTGTGCCATGGGAGTGAGGCAGAGTCTGCCTTTTCTGATCTGACCCTAAGTAGAGAGGAGACCCTCCCTTGAATAATCTTTCCCTTCTTCCTTTTCTCCTTTCCCCTATCCCAGTTGTTCTTTCCTTTTGAGTACATTTTTTCCTTTTCACTTTCACAATTGTTTGGAACTTATTTACTCTTTTGATTGTTTACCCTAGAGAGACAATACTATATTTACACATTTGAGCCTGACTTAGCAAACGCTGGAATCTTAGGACTTAGCATCCTGCAGACACTTAGAGTTCACTTACTTAAATGGGACTTGCTAAGCCTCTCTGACAGCATTGGGCACTGCTCCCAAAGCCAGGGAGCAAAACAAAAGCAAAACCCTGTAACCTAGGCAGCTGGACCCTTATCCCAGCTGGATAGGGGAGGCTGCATGGATGCCAGGGTGCCACATGCTGTGAGGACAGCAGAGCTGGGGGGCCTGAGG
>PVJX010025032.1:0-27402 GCA_004027295.1 Dolichotis patagonum | reverse complement strand
GAGAGTGATTAACTTGTCATCTGTACAGGGACTCACAGATAAGAGTTGGCCTTTAACTCAGAGGAGGCCTAGAACTTGAACTTTTCAGCTAAAACCATAAGGATGTTGGCTACTACAGATGTACTAAATGTTTTTTGCATAAAGGGATGCACATGAGTGTTTTGGGACTGGGGGAGAAATGTTATGGCTTCTGTCTGGATGTCCACACAAAGCCTCATGTAGTCAGGGTGGAGACATGCATTTTGCAGGTGGCTGTGTCTGGCTTTCCTGATTCGTTCATTGTGTAGTGCTGGGATTGGGTATTTGAGTGTTATGACTGCCCTAGGGTGAGTAGCCTGAATATAATACAAAGGAGGAAATGAGGCTTGCCTGACCCCTTTGCTCTTGTTGCTTTTGATGCCCCAGCCTCTGTGCCACACCACCCTGCCTTTGAGCCAGCTGGTCATCATCTGAAACCTCCACACACTGGGAGATAAATTAACCTTTCCCTCCTTATTTTTGGGCATCTGGAATTTGTGCCATTCTCAGTGTATGATATACTACAATTCCTTTTTTGTGTTTCTTTAAACACCTAGAATATATATAACTTTGTAGCTCACAAGTAAGGCTATTTTGTGGTTCCTTTTTCTTGTCATTGAAACAAAATCTATGGTGCTCCTAATTAAAGAAAGAAAGAATTACTTTACAGTTTGGGGAGATTTCAGTCAATCTGCAACTGACTCCAAGTCAGTGTTGCCTGGCACCAGGGCAGCACTTAATGGGAGCAGGAGGCAAAAACAAACAGAGTAAAGGAGGTGGAGCACAAGACTTTTCTCCTCCTTTATATTTAAGCAGGCTCCCCACCCAGGGAAGGTGTACCACTCGTACCACCTCTCTGTTCTCCTCTTTTTCTAGCTAGTGATATTTACAATGTAATGATCCTGGCTTCTTCCTGAGTGTCTTAGTTAAATTTCTTTATTTGTCAAGTTCACACACACCATGTAACAAACCTAACAGTCCATCACTTGTCAACTTGGCAAGCAGACACATTCATTTCAATCAGGCTCCAGATACAAAAGCATGTTTATTCTTATCATTTTACAACTTGAGAATTAAATCACAGGTTTAACCGTTATTAAGAACAAACATTAAGTCTATCAATATTATGTTACATTACAAACAAGAAATGTGTCTCTGCACCCCAAAGACTCACACACATTCATTTATGAAAAAGGCATTAATCCATATGCAATAGTTACCAAAGTCCTAAGGATAACCGCATTTCTGTAAAGTTCAACTTGTAAGAACCTGAGATGGAACACACTCCCCTGTGCAAAGGGAAACAGTGTTAAACACTTCCAGCATGCAATGGCACAAGATAAAGATTTTCATTCCAAAATTTTCAAACAAGGAGAAGCAAAGGACTGGGATCAAAGAAATCCAAACTCCAGCAAGGCAAACATTAATCCTTGGATTTGCATGTCCAGCATTTTAAGAAATCAGATTTTGAGCTGCAAAAGGCTTGAGTGACTCCACCTCCACAACTTGATTCTTGAGCTGCTTTTCCTCCTTCTTGCCGGTTTCCTTAGATGAACTATGCTTCTGATTTTTCCAAACTGCTGATGTCTCCACTGCATCTTTGGCTTCACATGCATAACTTCATACATTGTCTTCCCATGAGGACACTTCCTCGTCTCCCACACCTTCTGTAATCATGTTGCAAGCCTTTTCAAGTTCAAAATTCATGCATTCTGTATACACCTAAAACTAGCACAACATGGATGATGCCCAGTTCTGCTGCCAGTTGGAACAGTACCAGACTTCCCACTCTCATGGTTGTAGGAGTTGAGTGCCTGTGTCACTAAACACTGTGAACCTGATTGTAAGGAACAAATTCTGCCGCTGCCATTCTGGAACCTGGCCTGGCTGCTGACACCATTCTGGAATACGGTGTTCTGCAGCTTTTGTGTCAAAGTGAAGTCTTTTACTTTTTCAGTTTTGATGTTTCAAAGTTTTTGGATTTAGTATTTTTTGTGATGCCTTCAGGCCATCTTTTCTATTCTCATGTTCCTTCTCAGCAATAGAGATTTGCTCAGCTGTATCTTTGCAGTTCACGGCTTTGTTGGAGCTTTGTGGATAAAATCAAAATGTTCTAAATTATTCTGTTTGTCTCTTTGCTCTCCACTTATGACATAAATCTGCATAAAAGTCCCAACATTAGCCATGGAATCACCTCAACATTCAATAGCCTTGAATTTTTTTCTGCCATATTAATCAATTCTCTGTCCTTAATCTTAGTGTCTGGCAATGTATCCTGAGTGGAGCAAAATATAGACAAACTTTCTGCCAAGCTGTAACACACATTGTCTCTATTTCATCAACCCATACAGTCCTTTCCTGAAGAAATCCCCCAAGTCCATTCTTTAATGGCAAAATTTTTTGTAGCCTTTTCATCTTCTAAGCTCTGACCAGAATCTCCTATTCAGAACAGCCTAATGATTTCCAGCTGTATGGTTTCAGACAATATCTGTGAACCTTTCCAAACTCTTCCCACAATCCATTCCCAAATGCTCTTCAACCACATGCTCAGGTACAACAACACCAATCCCACTTCTCACAACAATCTCACAACAACAATCCTGCTCTCACAATCTCACAACAAAAATCCCACTTCTCTTTTACCAAATCTGTCTTGCTTACTTTTTTCTCCTTGTTTCTCTCATTTTCTCTCATTGTGTTGAATCAAAATACCTGACCCCCAAAATGCAGAAAGGAAAGGTTTATTTGCCTAACAGTTTGTCATGGTTTCAGTCCATAATCTGCTGGTTCCAAGGCAGTGTGTCATGGTACTGTGGCAACTCTTCAGGGTAGCAGCTTGCCAAAACTGTCAAAGCATTGTGTGGAGGAATATGTGTCTTCTCCTCCCTTATACTGTAAGCAGACTACCCGTGTGTGGTGGGTGTAGCACTAACAAAATCTTTGTTCTCTCCTTTTCACAAGCTGGGGATGTTTACAAAGTAAAGATGCTGTCTCTCTGCTGAGTTTCTTAGTTAAATTTCTAAACATCTCAAGTGGACATAGTGTATATTTACCATAACCTGATATGTATATTCTTTTGGTTGTCTTGATAAATTAAAGAATTTTCATCCTCATGCAATTGTTGATATGGATCAGTTAGGAAAAATTGAGTTCTTATCTTGTACAATGTATTCATTTGAGATAAATAATGGTTGTAAATGTCTGCTCTTCATGCATTCATTATGTTCTCATTCCCAAATGAAACATTATTTTTAACCATAGGAATTATTTCATGGATGGAATTAACTGTCTGGGTGCCATGGAATGAATGCTATGGTTTACATTGAAAACATTCATCAGAAATCTCACATTCTGAGATTAAGTCTAGTCAGAAGATACATGCCGACAAGGGTATCACCTAGAAGTGTGTATATGTGTCCCAATTTCCTGACTTGTGTTTCCCAGTCACCATGCTGTAAATGGATTTCCTTCTTCATTTTGTTTATCACAGCATTTTAAAATTGTACCCAAGTGACCATAGATTGGAACTCTGAAACTGTGAGGCAAAATAAACATTTCCTTTTTAATTTGCACATGTTGGTTGTTTTGTCCCAGTGAAGAATAAGTGATTCAGATATTATCCCATTAGTAATGTGAAAATTTCTAGATTAAAATATCCCCATCATCTATTAATACTGGAAATTTTGTCTTGCAAAGTAAAAGACATTTCTTTCACCAAGAAATTCAAAGCCTGTAACTTAAAAGTGTTTAAATGTGGCACATTTCCTATAATTATTTACCAAAAATGTTTGCATTGTACTAAATAAAAAAAAATCTCATTGAACTTCTGAATATGGTTGTACCTCCAATAATGTTCCTCTAAATCAGTAGTCCACAATCTGTTTTTGGCACCAGGGATTGCTTTTGTGGAAAACAATTTTTACACAGATGTGATGGGAGTGAAATAGTGAGGAAGTTTCAAGTGCATTAACTGTATTGTGAATTTTATTTCAGTATGACTAGATTTTCATATTTAACAAAGCAATTATAAAACCCATCATTATATATCCAGTATTAGAGAGAATCCTGGGTGTGTTTCCTGCAGCAAGTTGTTGCAATATAGGTATGATGTGTAACTATGACATCTCAAGTTATACTCCTCCTCGTGGGTATAATGCAATCTACCCCATGATCTCATTCTAGTTGCTATTACTGGAAAATAATATTGATTAACAAAGATTTGATATTGGAAGTGAAGTCAGGCTTTTCAGTGCTGTTGTGGCAATCTTAGGTCATTTAATATTCACATTAATCTGGAATGAATGACAGGTTGAAGATATTGAGAATATATTTTTAAAGTCACCATCATTATTTTCCCAAATAGTTGTTCTGTTTATAACACCAACACAATCATTAAGGTATAGTTAATTCTCAATTGGGTTGTAGATCCACTTCTTCAGACTTTCCAAAACATTTGGGAAAGAATGCTCAAAAGAATTTTTTTAAATTTTATTTAAAGAGAAAACAAAACAAAAAAAACAAAACAGAAAAAAGGGTAGCAACAGTAGAGAATTTAATTCTTTGTGTTGTTTTTAGTTTTGACTGCATTGATTTCTGCTCTAATCTTTACTGTTTCCCCTCTTCTATGAGATTTGGGCTTAATTTGCTCTTAATTTTCTAGAATCTTGTGATCAAGCATTAGATTGTTTATTTGTGCTCATTCTATTTTCTTGATATGACTATTTATTGCTATGTATTTCCCTCTTAAGACCAGTTTCATTGCATCCCAACTTACAATAAGTTGTTTACGCATTTTCACTGAATTGTAGGTATTGCTTTATTTCTTCCTTAATTTCATCTGAAGCCCACTGGTTGTTTAAAGGTTGTTGTTTAATTTCCATGTATGAATGCAGGTTTTGCAGTTTCTTTTGCTATTAATTTCCATTTTCATTTCACTCTGGTCAGATAGTATGCATGGGATAATTTCAATACCCTTGCATTTACTTAAGAATATTTTATGGGATTACATATGGTCTATTTTGGAGAATGTCCTATGTGCAGCTGAGAAGAATGTGTATTCTGATTTGGTTGGGTGGAACACTCTGTAAACATCTACTAAGTCCAGTTGCTCACAGGTATGATTCAGTTCTATTACTTCTTTGCTGACATTTTGTCTAGTTGATTTATCTCTTTGTGACAATGGGCTGTGATGTTCCCCTGTAATAATTATGTTCTTGTTTATTTGGCTTTTCATGTTCTTTAGTATCTGTCTTATATAGTTGGGTGCTCCTGTGTTTGGTGCTTATACACTTATAATTGTTAAATCTTCCTCTTGAATTTTTCCACTTACAAATATGTAGTGACCTTCTTTGTCTCTTTAAATCATTTTAGTTTGAAGTTCACATTGTCTGCAAATAGAATAGCTACCCCTGCTTTTTTCTGTGTTCCTGTTGCATGAAATACTGTTTTCCATCCTTTAAATTTAATCTATGAGTTTCCTTTTGGGTGAGATATGTTTCTTGTATGCAGCATGTTGTGAGATAATGTTTCTTGATCCATTCTGTCAACCTATTTCTTTTGATATGTGAATTGAGCCCATTTATATTTATGGATATCACTGATATGTACTGGCTCGACTTTGCCATGTTTTGTTCCAATAGTTTGCTTTCTTTATTTCCCTCTTAATTAATTGCTTGTCCTACCTGGTGGTTTCTTTCTGTTGTTCTGGGGATTGTGGTCATTTTTATCTGTCTGAATATGTCTTTCAACACTCTTTTTGTAGGGTTGATTTGGTGAATGTGAATTTATTCAGTTGTTCTTTGTCATGGAAGTATCTTGTTTCTCCATTAAATTTGAATTGAAGTTTTGCTGCATACATCAGTCTGGCCTGAAAGTTGTTTTCTTTCAGGGCTTGAAATATCTCATTACAATTACGTCTTGACTTGAGGGTTTGTGCTGAAAAGTCTGCTGTGATTGTAATGGGCTTTTCTCCATTGGTGACTTGTGTTTTTTCTCTAACAGCTTTTAGTATTCTGTTTTTATGTTGTATGTCTGATATCTTAATTATTATGTGTCTGGGTGTAGATTTACGTTCATTGTGACTGTTTGGCATTCTATATGCCTCAGTTATCTGCATATCATATTTTTCCCAATTTTTGAGAAATTTTCTGTTATTTCTCTGAATATTTAAGATATATCATTTGTATTGACTCCAGAGTCTTCACTAATGCTTATTAATCTTATATTGTTTTTACTGGCATCATATGAAGCTGCTGCATTGTCATTTCATGCTGCTTTTTTATTTTTAAAATTTCTATCCTTTTATGATCACTAATTGTGATCCTGTCCTCAAGGTCCAAAATCCTATCCTCAGCTTCATTTAAACAGCTTTGCATGCTTTGAATTGGATTTTTTGTTTCTTGGATGTCTCTTTCAGTTTGCTTCATGAATTCTGATTGTTTTCTATATTATTCATTCAAGGTTTCAATAAGTTTCCCATGTTTCTGTACTTTTTTCTCTGTTTCTTGTTTAGCTGCACTCTGCAACTCCTTTACTAAGGTTGTTACTTCTATCTTTACATGGGAGAGTACATTTAATTTTATTTCCTCTATGGCCTCATGGAGTTGTTTTTTAATTTTATTCGCTATCATTTCAGAGATATCTGGTGTGTTACCTTTGGAGTCATCTATTTCTTTTTTTTCTTTTTTTTAATTTTTATTTAAAGACAACAAAACAAAACAAAATAAAACAGAATAAAGGGTAGTGACAATACAGTATTTCAAGGAAAAAAGGAGGAGTACAACAGCAATAAAACCTAAGAAATTATTAATTGACTAATTACATACTGACTTCTTTGAAATAGTTGTTCTAATTACAAAGTTAAAACATGTAAAGTAGACATTCAATCAGTGAGACTGTTAACAGTTCTGCTCCACGATCTGACAAAAACAACAATATGTCATCCATTTTGACCCACTCAAATATACATGAAATTATATCAAAAGGGTAAAATTAAACACAACAAAACAGAGCAATGTGGATCACAAGAAAGCAATGTAAGACATAAATTTCAAAGCTAGACAATTGGAGATATTCACTCTCTATAATATTGACTCTTGTTTTCTTCCAAATAGTTGTTCAGATTGTCACATATAGGGAATTCACATGAAGCAACCTAGTATGGAATTGATCTGAGCAGGACGAGGGGAACATTACAGGTCTTCAAGACCAGACATTAGGGAAGCCATGAATGGCTGTCATAATGTCTCTCATTCTCCTCAAAACAGCTGTCCATACCTTAATGTGTATTGAACTTAGACAAGGCAAAGCAAGCTAAGATCACTTTGAATGAAAAGTGATAGTTTTGCTGGAGTTCACATCATGGCATTATAGAATCAGCACTGGGTATTGTAGTATCTCTTTTTCTTCAAGGTAGTTGTTTATTTCAACATGTGTTATATAGTTGGTTCTCGTAAGCTGTTTTTAAGCTCTACACATGCATGAGTCTCTATATGTATATCTATCATTTCTATATTAGCCAGAAAAATAAAACAAATCAAGATAAAACAAAACAATTCCTAGAAAAGCATGAGGCAGAATAGTCACACAAAACCGCAATACAAGGTGATCCACAATGGTTACCATGGTGTCTCAGCAGTGTATAACAACATTAATAAAAACAAAACATTAGAGACATTATAAGGATTCAAAAGCAAGTAATAGTCAAACCAGAGTGGGTATTTTAGTGAATCTTGTCGTCATCAGTGTAGTTGCCTATGCTCTTCGACTTGGTGCTATCCATCACCACAGTTTTAAATAAGATCAGTCAATACAAAGTAGCAATCTAACAAACCAGATTCAAATAAGATCAGCCATAATAAGACAGTATAAGTTATAAAGGGCTTCATGTTAAATTGATAGAAAAATTAAGGGTGATTACCATAATATATCCTCTTATTTTTGGGATAGCTGACCATGTCCTCAAGTCTAGCGTAAGTAGACAAACTGGAACAGCACACAATCCATCCAAGCAGAGTGATGAGAATAATTAAATTTTAAATCTTGTTACCCCATTAACAGTATCCTCTGCCTCCCTTTTTTAGACAATTCCTCCCCTTTCACTCCCATGGGGTGCACTGCTTGTTTTGGGTCTCACTGCCTCCCTATAAAGAGCAGCTCAATGGACCCTATCTCCTGATCTACTCTGCTTGTGTTTCTCTCTGTTAGTATTTCAAGGCCCTCTATACTAGAGATTATAGTGTATCTTCTCTGCCTCATTTCTGCTATTCTATTTTTCTGCCATTGATAGTCTATTTTTCTCTTCCACTCCACTGTCTGCCTCATTCACTGAGGCCTCTCTGCCGCTGTTCCTGAAATGCTTGTGTTCTTGTTCTCTCTCCCTAGAATGTCCTTCAGTATTTTTTGTAGGGTTGGATTGGTGGTCACAAATTCTCCTAGCTCCTCTTTGTCATGGAAGCATCTTTTTTCTCCATTAATTTCTACAGAGAGTTTTTCAGGATACACCAATCTGGGCTGGAGATTGTTCTCCTTCAGCACTTGAATTACATTACTCCAAGCTCTTCGTGACCTGATGGTCTGTATTGAGAAGTCTGCCATGATTTTAATGGGTTTTCCTTTATAGGTGATCTGTTTCTTTTCTCTGATGGCTTTTAATATTCTGTTCTTATATTGAATTTCTGGGATGTTGATTATTATGTGACTGGGTGTAGCTCTGTTTGGGTTGTAGGTGGCTGGAGTTCTGTATGCTTCATATTTCTGCATATCATTTCTTTTTTCTATGCTTGGAAAATTTTCTCTAATAATGGCTGTGAATAGTCTTTGTAATTCCTCTGGTTTGATTCCTGCTTCTTCATTTACATACTTTATTCTTAAGTTATAGATCCTCTTGTCTTCTTCCAGTCTTTGTATCTTTATGCCTGCTCCCTTGTTATTTTTAAGAGATCTTCCCTTTCATGACCCCATATTGCAAGCCTGTGTTCAATTTTTGATAGTCTATCTTTGGTTTCTTTCAAGCAGTGTTGCCAGCTTTCTATCGAATCTTTAGTTTTCTGATAATCTCTTTGAATCTGTTTCATAAATTCTAAGTTTTTTCTGAATTCCTGATTAAATTTTTCTCTCCATTTTTGTTCCTCCATTCTTCTGTCAGTGGCTTCTTGAGAGGTCCCAGTCCTTCTTTTATTAATCTACCTATCTCTTGTTTAATTTGAATTAATATTTCAGTTTTGGTCCCGCTTACGAGGTCCTGAAGATATCTCTTTATGTCCCCTAATGCTGTGTTTGATGTTGCATTTTTGCTGCCCTCAATCTCTTTTGTATTTGCCTCTCGTGGATCAATGTTCTCAGGGTTGGGGGCTGGGAGTGTTTTCTTATTTCTCCCTTTCATCATGTTTTTGGTTCCTTCCATACAAGTGTACAGTGTAATTCCCAGGTCCTTTTCTTGTTGTTTAAGGCTCCTCTAGAGGGTGCAGGCTAGGAGCTTTAGCCCTCTTCAATAGGTTATCAGAGATTAGAGTTCACCCACGGGCAGTATACGCTACCTCTTCCCTTCTGGGCCAGTCAACCTTTGCTGTCCTTCACTGCATCAGTGTGCACTGATCTCAGGGAAGTAACTGGGTCCCTGCCAGGGGCATGGCCTAGTTCAAGCAGATTCCACCCTCTGCTCAGCGAGGGAAGTAACCAGCTGAAGCCACTTCCTTATGGAGTTAGGGCTGTCCTGCCCAAATCCAACATGTTGTCCGTCGGTTTCCCCTTTCCCATGGTAGGGTCTTATTCCCATCACTCACTGTTTCCCCGAGAACTGCTGGACTGTCTGAGTTCCAATTTCAGCGTGGTTTCGGTGGGAATCCACAGTGCCTCTGGGTGGGTCATGTGCATAGCTGGTCCTGGCGAGCTGCACGCAGGGCTGTTCAGTTCCGCACTCTGGAGGCTCAAGCCAGTAGCTTCAGTGCAGATCGCTTGTTCAGGTCGGGCGGGGCTCAGGTGGCTGGAGGAGAGTGCCGTGCTCACTGATCTTATCTTCACTTATAGTAGCCCCAGGACCTCATATTTGAGTGGGTTTTTGCACTTTAGTTACTTTCTGGGTTGTGAGAGTCTATCTCTCTCTGTTTGGGTCTCTCCAGGGTGTTTTATTCTGGCATTTGAGCTGTCTCCCTCAGAGAGGTTCTCTCTCCTGCTACCTACCAGTCTGCCATCTTCAAGTTCATCGGAGTCCTCTATTTCAATGTCTCCTGTACTTGCACCTGTTGGACTGGATGTTTGAGAATGCATTTTGCTTTTTGCTTTGTAATTTTCATCTTTCAAGTTAGTGTTTCATCCTTCAGACCGGCTAGTGTCAACTGTTGGTAGTATGTATCTTGGTGTCCTACTTTAAGGTTGATGTTTGTCCAGTTGCTGGGTCCCACAATGAATATGTGGGCCAGTCACTTGACTCCCTGCTGCAGGGCCTGTTGGGTGAGTCCTATATTCTTCCTGGGCTTACAAGCCTAGTAGTATTGATGTAGGTCAACTTTTAGTTCCTGCTAGTACTTTATCTTCAGCTTATTCCAGGTCATCAAATCTCCCTGTCTGTAGTGTTTCTGACAACTGAGGCACTACTGTGTCCCTATTGTGTCCCTGTGTGTCTCATAAGCCCTTTTGATTTTCTTCAATTTGGGGGTGTCCTTCTTGACACACTCCTCACTCTGCCTGATGTTTTATGCATGTAGGTTGGGCTCACCTTCACTCTTGTCAGACTTACCAAGGTCTTACAGTTAGTTGGAGGGAGGTTTATTACTGGCCCTAGTTAGCTATTGTACACCTCTATTTTAGGAGCATACTCACCACACTGACTGGAGCCAGCTTAGATTTTTTTATGGTGAGGCCATCACTTAATCTCCCTTCAATGTAGCACAGATAGTCTGCTGTAGTGCAAGGTTCCTCTGAGTAAAGAGTTCCAATTTGCCCCATGCACGCTGGGATTCTGCCACCTCTGCCACCTGAGTGAGCACTGTCAGGGCCCAGGGTGATTTTCCAGCCTACTGGCTGCTTGTGGTCCCCGAGCACACTTCAGTTAGTCCCGCTGATCCCTCTCGCTCCCCTTAGGGTGGTATCAGATGCAGGATGTGGTCTTATTACTTGGGCTTAGAGTTATGTTTGCCAGATGCACATTGGGATTCTGCCCTCCGCTGGAGTGCATTCAATCAGGGCCTAGGCTGGGCTCCCCATCCTGCTAGCTGCCCAGGGCTTGTTGATCACTGTCCAATTAGGCCTGCTCCTCCGTCTGGTGCCCCATGCAGGGTGTGGTCTTACTGCCTTGTCACAGAGTTCCAAGTTTGCCTGGTGTGTTTTGGGATTCCACCTGCTGCTGGAGTGCATGCAATCAGGGCCTAGGGTGGGCTCCCAACCCTGCTAGCTGCCCAGGGCTTCCTCTATTCTTAAAAACTTTATGAGTTCTGTTATACTGGTGACAAATTGGCAGAAATTACATATGTACAGGCCTTCCTTTCCTTAAGGATGTGCTCTTCTCTCATTAAGTTATGTATGGCAGCTCAAATATTTCTAGCTAACTCTACTGTATCAGAAACCCTCCCCTCTTCCCACCAGATCCTTTAGATGAAGTGCCTCTCGTATTTACTCCACCTCCTTGATATTCCAAGGGTCAAACCCCTCAGACTTCTTGGCCAGAGGTTCCCATGCCCCTGGCATCACCCTCTCATCCTTCACCCTCACCGGTGCCACCCTCTCCTCACTTGCCCACAGCGGCCTCTGATCTGTCCATTATTCTCTCTCCCCAGTCTGCAACTTCTCAATCCCCCCCACCTGAGCCTTCTGTTCAATCAGATGGTTCATTGTCTCCTGCCCCTGTGTCACCATTTTCTCTGTTGGTTCACCATATGAGGTCTCGTGCATTTCAGCTTACCGGCAAGCTGCGTAATCCTCAGCAACTATCTAGCTGCAGCACATGTGGAGGACAGCTGCCATTTTTGTAGCCCTCTGTCATGTGACAGGGCAATGCCATCTTGCAACAGGTCTCATGGTCAATGGGAGGCACCTTGTGGCCCCTCAGGTGATCAACAGCAGCCATCCTGCTGCAGGTCACATGAAAGCCACTCGCCATCTTGTGTGTCCTCATTGTGTTGCCGGGGGCACCAGAGCTGCTGTAAATCACTGGGTAACCAGCCAACAGCCTGCGTTTCCTTGTCTCATGGTGATGAGTGACCATTTTGTAACCAAACATTGGGTAATGTCCATACATGCCTGCTGAATGGTTGACGGCTTATTGGCCATCCACTACACAGAATTGTCATCCGTAGTCTCTACTCCCGATTTGAGAACAGGCTGGCCCTAGGGGAATAATTAATATACATGGCCCTTTCTCCTTCTCTGACCTATCTCAGATTAGCCATAAATTAGGTTCATTTTCTGCCATTCTTATTTCAAGATATCTCTATTAATTAATCTATAAAAAGGTTCACATAGTCTATTATAGCTCGAACTGGCCAAATATATTTGAGTGCACTGTAGATTTATAAGATAATTGTTAGTTGATATATCTGTTGTCTGTTTGTCCAGTCTGTTTATAATGTACAGATCATCTGTCCACATTTGTCCATTTGCCTGCTCTGTAACAGCTGTTCCATTTTATTTGAGCTCAATAATTTTTTCCTCATCTTTTACATTTGCAGATCATTTAATCAATGTTTATTTGGGTTATATATTTAAAAAGCATGCTTCCACCTTGGTTGTAACCAAACATTGGGTAATGTCCACACATGCCTGATTAAAATGTTAAAATTGGTTAAACAAAATCCCTTGAGGTGAGGAGACACTGGACAGGACTTCAATTGATAAATAATAAAGTGGCCACCTGGTAATTTTAAAACCAGCTCTTATTTATCATTAGAAGGCCCCAGTGATCTCTGTACCCTTATGGGAAACACCCCAACTAAGGTCATATGGCTGAGACAATTCATTGTTGCTGATCTGATGGTATACTTATGCCTTCAAATGTAAAACTGAGATTGTTTATGATGACAAGTGTTTTCTTTCAGATCCAGACATCTGTATTTTCCTTGTGCTCTAGCCAGGAGATTCAGGTCAGACAAACATGAGGTTACTAGTCAAATAATATATATTATACTGGGCTGGGGATTTAGCTCAGTGCCTTAAATGCCTGCCTGGTGAGTGCAAGGTCATGAGTTTGATCCCTGGTACTAAAAAAATATATATATGTTATACTTAGAGATGCTTAAATAATGAACAGTCCAAACAGTGTCACAAATTTCTTCAGTGCTCAAATGTTAAATACACCCCTGTTTAATACAAAATAATAGTTCCATTTAATGTTCTATATTGTTTACTGCCTCTACTGCACTGTACTTTTATCAATCTTATAGATGTTCAACAATTAAAATAAAGAAATAATTATAAATTATAATTTATGAATAGAAAATATTTATTTATATAAATTTATTTATATAAATTATTTATAAATATAAATTATAAATTCCTTTTGTATTCCTTTTCCTGGAATCCACCAGATATTTTCCAGAAAAAGGTTATATGTATGACATGTAAATGTCAGGTCAATTTCTAAAATTCCCTGGACCTTATCCTTATCCTCTTTATGGAGAGACATTACTAAAATTATACTCATAAATATCCTGTTGATTCTATTATTTGACTCCTGCATACTTAATTGGTTGTTTGCCTTTGTCTCCTTTAGACTTAAAGCTGTACTTCTACCCAAGTTAAAAACCAGATGTGTTGTGACTGTAAAGGGGACAGATACCTTTCTCTGTGGTCCACATACCAAGATAAAAGGCTACACTTGACCTTCAAACCCCACAGGGAGACCTTCTTAATGTGGTTTTTCATCAGAAGCCATTACTAAAATTATGCTCATAAATACCCTTTTGATTCTATTATTTGACTCCTGCACAGTTAATTGATTGTTTGCCTTTATCTCCTTTAGACTTAAAGCTACCCAAGATAAAAACCAGATGTTTTGTGACCATGGAGGAGACAGACACCTTCCCCTGTGGGCCAGATCCCAAGATAAAAGGCTATGCTTGACCCTCAAACCCCACAGGGAGGCCTTCTTAATGTGGCTTTTCATGTTTTCAACAACAGAGATAAAAATCTAAAGAAAAATTACAATCTGATCTTTTAGCAGTGGCACTTGGAGCTCTGAGACAGGTCAATCAAGGCAAGGTAGAGCTGCCTGAGTCCCTCCCAGACCATGCTTCAGGTGCAACAAAAGAGGATACTGGGCAAGAGAGTGACCCAACACTGATGTTCCTCTTGGGCCTTGACCTGATTACAATCTCAAGGGCCATTGAAAGAGCAACTCCTCTAACTCCTTGGCCTCACAGGAGATTTCATCACCAACAGATTCATCGTGGACTGATATACTTGGGCCTGTTGCTGAAGACTGATGTGTCTTGGGGTCCACAGCCCACCATTAAAGTATACTTCTCAGATGCCCAAGTCCCATTAGAGATCTCATGTAAGACATTCTCTGTACTTGTGGACATAAAGGCCATATATAGTATTCTTCCTAAATTTTCAGGCCATTGTATTAAGTCATCAGTCTCTGTAGTGTGTGTTTACGGCCAACCTATGCAGCCTTTGCAGACAAGACCTATTCCATCCAGGTTCCAGACTCTCTTCTTTACCCATAAATTCCTAATAATTCCAACAGGTCCCACACCCCTTTTAGATAAAGATTTTCTTCTCCCATAGTTTGGGATAACTCCAGTCCCACCCACGCTACACATGCCATGCTTATTTTAATTCGTCTTAGGGATCCTTCAATTTTTCCTTGTGTTCCCCGATATCCCATAGCTCCCAAACATTTTCATGGACTTAAACCTATAATTAAGTGCCTTTTAGACAATAGTTTCTTAAACCTACCCATTCACCCTTAGATATTAAAGATGCTTTTTTACACCCTAATTTTCAGGATTCCTTTGTGTTTATGTAGACTGACCCAGACACTCAGAGGTCTCAACAACTTAGACTTGTCTCTATAGTAAAACCTCTCCTCAGGGATACATGCCACTCCTTTTTCTTTTCTATTCATCAATGTTGTGGACACACCCTTGGTCAGGACTGGTAGATAGATTTTACATACCTGCCCTGCCACAAAACTCTCAAATGACTTCTCACCTTTGTTTGTAGATTTTTCTTGATGGATAAAACCCTTTCCCACAACCAGACAGATTGCTGATGTAGTTACTAACATCCTGTTATAGGAAATCATCCCAAGGTTTGGTCTACCTCAGTGTATTCAGTCAGATAATGGTTCAGCCTTTATTTCTCAAAACACACTACAGGTATCCACAAGCTTACACATCACCTGGCCCCTACACATTCCATACCATCCTCAATCCTCAGGGAAAGTAAAAAAGGCAAATGGCCTCATAAAACACACCTTACAAAACTTATTTTAAAATTACACCAACCTTGGCCTCAACTTTTTCCCCTATACTTAAAGAAGCTCAGGGTACTTCCTGGGGCTCTTACATTTTTAAGTCCTTTTAAACTTATGTATGGCAGGCTATTTTTTACTCCACAATCTTCCTACCCCACAGAGTCTCCCTGTTCTTGCTGAATACATCCCAATTCTCTCCTTCCTGCTACAATTGTTATGACAACATGCTGATCTCTGCCTTCCTCAATCTTCTGAAGGGACCAAGCCAGATCCTCTCATATCTCTAGGAGATCTAATTTATTTCAAATATTGTAAATCCATAGGGCTACAACCAAGGAGTGGGCCCTACCTGGTCTTCTTGTCAACCCCAGCAGTGGCCAAAGTTGCTAAACTACCATTCTGGTTCCACATCACACAAGCTAAGCGGTGCCCTCCCAACGCTGAATCTAACCATCCTGAGTGGTCATCTCCATCTCACCAAGGCCTCACAGCCACAATTCTCAGGCTAAGTCATGTTCTGTTATCCAATTTGATTCCTAATTCCTTACATTTTATTATCTTTTTTATAGCAGGACTCTTGACAGTCTTTCCTAAAGACTCCCACATCATGCATAAGACCATCTTCATGTTGTTCTAAGTGACAACTGTCTTAGTTCTCTTGAACCTCAGCTGTTTAGTCAAATGTGAGATCCCTGAGAACGTGAGCTCATATCTCCCTTATAGTGATATAGCCATGGCTCTTCCTATCCCTCTTATTCTTTCCAGCCCAACTCCTAGACCAGAGACAAATCCTACCTACTGACACTTTAAATTTTTACCCTTTAAGATGCGGAAAACAAGTATCTCTCATAACTTCACTCCTCCTAAACCCACACTTATTTTTCAGAATTCTACCTCAAAATTGCCTTGATAAAATGGCATATTTAAATCAAAGGCTCCTTTCCTTCTACCTCCGTTGAGTCTTTAAATACAATAGTGGCCTTCCTCCTCATAGAACCTTGCATCTTTGTTTTTCCAGTCTAAGATGTGGGCATGCACCAATGATAAAGTTGTCCTGGTCAAAACCACCTTTTACCAGGGCACCAACTGTCATCCCATGGACCTTCCTAAGCCCCAATAAGGTACCCTCTTACAGCAGAAAGTAGAAAGACAGAGACTTTGCCCTTTTACTAACAATAAAAAGATGGGAAAGAGTTTTGTCCTAGAATATTTAAACTGCAGAGGGAAGCAGGACCAAGCAGCTGGGAGGCGGGACCAAACAGCTGAGAAGCAGGACCAAACTGTGTTTACCTTGAAGTCACATCTTCTTTCCTTGTGACCACTTTCTTTGACAGTGGCACAAAAAAGAGTCCCAATCAGTAACTTGTGCATCATCAATGCCCGTCCTAAGCACCACCCTGGGTTATATGCCTATTGTATACAACAAGTTCCGATCAGAAGTGATTAAGCCATCTTTGGTCAGGCACCTCTCCATGTCCTTGGAATAAAGGCCATTTTTATCTAATATTTTCTGTTTTGTCATGCCAAAAAAACATATCACAAACAATGAAAAATAAAAATAAAAAAGAAACTTAAGCACAAGCAGCAAGTAACAGCCTAAGATAAGTCTTTCCATTCTAAAAGAGGAAAATTGGGGAATATAAATGAATGGTGTCAAGTCAACATCAAAACACAGTGGCCTCATTTTAAAGATTGTAGTTCCTTACCCAGCTCCTAAGAAAAGTTAGCAATGAAAGCCAGGCTTTGCCCTAATGTATGGCATTACTGGTAGCAATCCTTATGACCCATCTCCTCAGTGACATCACTCAGTACCTGTGATTTTGTCCAGCAAATGGTCCAAATTTCTGGCTTCTTTAAATGCTTGGGGTCTTCCTTGACTCCTGAGAAGCCTTCTGGCCATCTTTACTATTGTCTTGAAGAAAAATACTTGGCTTTGTTCAATGTTAAGTTTTTAAACAACTATGATCTCCTTTGCTCCAACATTGCAGATGCTTCCTTTGGAGTAAAATTGAAAACATTTCAAATGGGTCTTTTTTATCCTGTTCCTCACTATAAAGCTGGCAGAAAGAAACTAGAAATACTCATGTCACAGCCTAGACATTGGATTGATTTGAAATTTTGTTTGTTAAGTAAATTAGCCTGCTGTGCTTAATCTTAGTTTCCCACAAAATCTAAGGACATAGGGCAAAATGTATACATATTTTCCATCAGAGCCTAATCCATGTGGTTTCTGGTCCAAATATCCATGTTGTTTCCCTGTTCTCAGGTGAAAACTCCTGAGTTTGGCATTTATGATTTGCGTTTCTTTCACCATCCTGGTTTTCTGAACTCCAGTAAGAATATCCAATGCAACTTGCTTTACAGCATATGAGGGCTTGTGTAGCTTGCATCTCTGTTACTTTTCAACTCATCCTGGAACCACTTCCAAAGGCTTCTGAACAGCATTGTCAAGGAATCACAACAATGAACACTCTCCTGTTACTAAGATCTGTCTCAGATTGTTTCACATGGTGAGCCAAAATTGTGAACACCTACAATTTAAAAGACAGGGTGTATTTTACCTCACATTATCAGTCCATGGTCAGCTGCCTCCAAGGCAGAAATAATATGGTGAAATGGTCTGATGCAGCAAAGAGGCTGACATCATTATGGCCAGGAAATAGAGAGTGAAGGCAGAAAATGTGGGGAAACATACCCCTACAGGTCATGACCTATGAACCACAACCCAGCAAGCACCATCTCTTAAGAGAAAGCTCACAGAAAATCAACTAAAGTATCTCCTTGACCCAATCACATTCCAAGCTCAATAGGGTTTTGGGGGAATATCTCATATCTCAACCATAACATGGCTTTATGTTGGGAATATTGTAGTACAATGTTGCAAAGCACGAAAAAGTTTGCACAAAAATGCCCATTTTTCATAATTAAGCACAGTATTTAAAATATACAGATCACTTTTATCTCAGTAGATGGCTTTTGAACTTACATTTTCAAATATATATAACTTCTCTACTATGCTGTTGCTTGTAAAATTATAGGAAATAACCATCCCGAGTTCAGAAGAAAAATATTCTTGTTTGTTTTTAAAAAGATGCTTTTAAAATATGAATCCTCGTATTCAAATCACATAAATCTAGTGGTTTAGAAATGAAAATTTGGACAATTTTAGCTTATACATTCATGACAAACTATCAGAGATGAGTATGAGTGGAACATAATGGCTGTTTACTATATTATTGTACAGTTTTTGAGTTTGCAATAAATGACATATTATCTTTATGTACGCATTCCTTTTTTTTTTTTTTTTTTGGTATTGCAAAATGAACCGATGACCTCACACTTGCCAGGCAGGCAATTACACAGCTGAGCTAATTTCCCAGCCTATCTATTCTTTCTTAATCTCAAAACCAGTTATGAAATTGAGGACTTTCAATCTGATAATATAATAGTGCTCAGAAGTAGAATGATGGTGAGTATTCATATTTAGAGTGTTACTGCTAGAGTTTATTTTATCCACTTGAAATATTTTGGCATTTTGTTTTATAACTTCATAGTAACTTATTTGACAAAATACCATAATGATATTTGTCATTGCTGTTTACCTTTCTGACTGTAGTAAGACTTTTCAGTTAGATGTTTTGGAAGAAAGTAAGTTTCTAGAATGCTACTTACACAGTGTAAATCACTAAATTTGAAGGTTCCTTAAAGCTAAAAATAGGCCTGTCATATAATCCAGCCATCCCACTCCTGGCTATAACTTCAAAGGAGATTAAATGAGAATACCAAAGAGATAGCTGCATGTCCATGTTTATTTCAACACCAGTCACAATACCTAAGATGTGGAAATGGAATGGATACCCATTATCAGAAAACTGCATAAATAAAAATGGAGCATTATTCATTTTCAAAGACTATAATCTCATCATTTGCAGTAAATATGGTTAGATTTAGAGGACAGGGATTGAACTCCTGAGTTGTTGCTTGCAAGGTAGGTGATCATGCAACTGAGGTAAATCGCCGGGCCTAGATAACATCTGTTTAAGTCCATTAAGATAGACATAGTAAAAGCTATGTGACTAGTTCTCTCTCACTTGTGAAAATAAAAACAAAAACTTTCTAACTCAAAGAAGTTTAATGATTTATAGGGATGGAGAAGGTCATTGGCTAGATAATGGATGAATAAAAGTAATTGGAGTTGATTGGTACATGCCATGTAAGTAAATATGCAGTGAAACGCATAAGTATACCTGTTTAATAAGTGTTATGAAAACAATACTAAAGGGCTGGGAATTTAGCTCAGTGGCTTAAGTGCCTGCCTGGCAAGTGCAAGGTCATGAGTTCAATCCACAGTACAAAAAAAAAAAACCACCACCACCACCAACAACAACAAAAACAATACTAAAACAGATTCTGGTATTTTACTAATATTAAGCTTCTCATTGTTTTTTAAAATTCCTCTTCTTAAGTAAATAGATATTAGTTTTGTTTCAATCACTGTAATTCCATGCTCCTATTGTAAATCAATTATTTAATGGTCTCTTAAATTTTCCCCTTTAGGCTACAAAGAAAAAGTAGGAAACAATCCTCTGTGAGATACCACACTTGATGATGCATTGGAAAGAAAAGATTTTAAATTGTATTTTTAACTAAGAGAATAAAAATTTTCTGATACTGTATTTATTCAAATTAATGCTTCATAGTTTATCTGGAATAAATATAGGTATATATGTCATGCATTTGCAAAATTCTAGTTTTGATGATACAGAACTCTTTATATATTGTCATGGACTGTTTGAGCACCAGTTTTACTAAACAAATAATTAATATGTAAAAATTCAAAGCATTAGTTTAATTCCTAAATACTTATTGTATTTTTTATTTTGTATTCATACAAACATAAGGCTGTATAGTGTTTACAGTAAATACCAATTACCTGTAGCAGATATTTAATGAGTTTTTTTTAAATTTCCCAAATGCGCAGTCTACTCATTCTGCTAGACTTGCCCTACTAAAAATGCTACCTAGTTTCTTACCATTTTTTGTATAAATTCCCTAATAAAGATGGAATGGCTCAATCTGATCAAAGGATTCTGTTGTATAGTTATGGACTATTTTACTTTTTACTAAAATTCATATATTGAGTCTCTAATTTCCAGTCACTTGAGAATGGAAGTGTATTTATTTTTGCAGCATTTAGAAGGTAGTTAGGTTAATAAAGGTCTAAGATTCATTCTAAATCCATATGATAAGAGTCATAGGAAGAGGAAATTTAAGTACACAAAATGATGCAAAGAAGTAGAGTATGGTGGTGTACTCCTGCAATACCAGCACTTATGAGGCTGAAGCAGGAGGATCATTGCAGGTTACAGACCAGTTTGGGCTGCAAAGTAAGCTCAAGTTCAGACTGAACTTCATAGTGAGAGCATGTCTTAAAAAGACCAAAAAACCAATAACAAAAATATACAAAGAATGTGCTCACACAGACAAATGGAAGAAAGTAGTCATCTGCAAAAAGAGAAACATTAGGAGGAGTCAAACTTGGAAAATTTTAATCTTAAAATTATTTGTTTTAATTTCTAATGTTTAATTTTTTGTTCCTAGAATCTAACTCAAGACCTCATGCTTGCCAGGGAGTTGCTGTGCTACCGAGCTACTTCAGCTCTCCAAAGATTCATGTCCTTCTCTTGATAAAAAAAAATTGTTCACATTATAGAGTTGTCAAATTTCATGTTAAGTGCATATTAAACAGTTGCCAACTCCAGTATTGCTGAAAAGTCCAAGTCCAATGTCTCTTCAGAGAGTAAAGGAAAATTCTTACCTTTGAGTGAAAACAACCAACAATGAAAAATAAGAATAAAAAAGAAGCTTAAGCACAACCAGCAAGTAATAATCTAGGATCAACTTTTCCATTCTAAAAGAGAGAAATTGGGGAATACAAATGAATGCTGTAGAGTCAAGATCAAAACACAGTGGCCTCATTTTAAATCTTTTACCTCCATATCCAGCTCCTACGAAAAGTGAGCAATGAAAGCCAGGCCTTGCCCTGTTGTATGGCATAACTGGTAGTAGTCCTTATGCCCCTTCTCTTGAGTGACTTCACTCAGTACCTGTGATTTTGTTCAGCAAATGTTTCAAATTTCTGGCTTCTTTAATTGCTTGGGGTCTTCCTTGCTTCCTGAGATGCTGTCCATCCATCTTTACTATTGTCTTGAAGCAAAGTATTTGCCTTTGTTTAATGTTAATTTTTATAAAAGAACTATGGTTTTCTTTGCTCTAGTTTTTCAGGGGCTTCCTTTGGAGTAAAATTGAAAACTTTTGAAATGGGTTTTTTTGTTCCTGTTCCTCACTATAAACCTGGAAGAAAGAAACTAGAAATACTCACTTTTAGGTTTTCAGCACAATAAGAAAGAAGATATAAAATAAAAGTAGCCTTTCTTCTAAAGACGTGGAGAGAAATCCATGACTGTAGACAGCCTACATTCTCTGACCAGAACGAGGGGTATGGGACATACATACAACCTCTGATCTGTGCGGCGCTTGGGGTGGGCATTGATGATGCACAACGGTCTGATTGGGATTTTCTGTGCATGCAAACAGGAAGGGAATTTGCAATTAAGCCTGAGGAAGAGGTAGGAAGAGGTAGGCCTTCTTGCTTTGGCTTTCTGCCATGTTAGCCACAGCAGTAATTATAATAATTTATACTTGGGCAAGAACTTTTCATTCCCATTTTTTATTAGTAAAAGTTTGAAGTCTCTCTCTTACTACTTACTGCTGAAAGGGGGCACCATATTGGGATTTAAGAAGGTTGTCAGGGTGATGGGTGATGCCCATGTAGAAGCTGGTACCAGGTGTTTCAGCCAGGACAATGTCATCAATGGGGCATGCCCACATCATAGACTGGAAAAACAAAGAGACAATTTGCTATGAGGAGGAAGGCCACTATGATATTTAAAGACCCAGGGGATGCAGAAGAAAAGGTGCTTTTGATTTAAATATGTGGTTTTATCAGGACCACCATGAGAGAGAATTCTGAAAAATAAGTGTTGGGTTAGGAGGAGTGAAGTTATGAGAGTTACTTATTTTCCCCATCTTAATGGGTAAAAATTAAAAGTGTCTGTAGGTAGGGCTTATCTCTGGTCTGGTGTTGAGCTGGAAAGAATAAGAGGGTTGGGGAGGGCCATGACTTTGTCACTATAAGGGAGATAAGAGCTTAGGACCTCAGGAATCTCACATTTGACTAAACAGCTGAGGATAGAAAGAAAGACCGTTGTCACCTAGAACAACATGAAGATGGTCTTACGCATGATGTGGGAGTCTTTAGGAAAGACTGTCCAGAGTCCTGCTGTAAAAAAGATAATTAATAGAATGTATGGAATTAGGAACCAAATTGGATAACAAAACATGACAGCCTGAGAGTTGTGGCTCCGAGGCCCTGGCTAGATGGAGATGACCACTTGGGATGGTTAGATACAGGGTTGGGAGGGCACTGGTTAGCTTGCATGATGTGGGACCAGATTGGGAGTTTAGCAACTCTGAGTGCTAGTGGGAACTATATCAGCAGTCTCCCTGGTTGTGGGAAAGGCTTTTATCTATCCTGAAAATGTACAAAGGTGAGAAGATATTTGAGAGTTTTGTGGCAGGGCATGTGCGTAAAATCTAACTGCCAGTCCTGACCAGGGGTGTGCCCACAAAATTGATGAAGAGGAAAGGAAGGGGGTGGTGTGTCCCTGAATAGAGGTTTTACTATAGAGATGACAGGTCTAAGTTGCTGAGACATCAGAGTGTCTTGGTAAGTCTACAAAAACACAAAAAATCCTGACAGGGTGTAAAAAAGGCACCTTTAACATCTGCAACTGTAAAGTTAGTGGTGGAGGTAAGAATATGAGAGAGCATGGCATAAGGGTTTGGCACCACTGGGTGTATTGGGATAACAGCATTACTGATTACTCTAAGGTCTTGCAATAGACTGTAAGACCCATCAGGCTTGAGTACCAGGAGGATGGGAGTATTACAGTGTGAATGGGTAGTTTTAAGAAAACCATTGTTTAAAGGCACTTAATTATACTTTTAAGTCCCTGTATATGTTTGGGAGCTATGAGATATCGGGGAACAAGGAAAAATTGAAGAATCCCCAAGATGAACTAAAATAAGCATGGCATGTGTGGTGCGGGTGGGATTGGAGGTATCCTAGGCTACTGAATCAACCAGAAAAGGAAATCTCTACTTAAAAGGGGTGTGGGACTTGTTGGAATTACTAGGAAATATTTGGGTAAAGAAGAGAGTCTGGAACCTGCATGGAATAGGCTCTGTCTGCAATGGCTATGTAGGTTGGCCATCAACACCCACTACAGAGACTGATAACTTAATACAATGGCCTGAAAACTCAGGAAGAGCCCTATATATGGCCTTTATGTCCACAAGTACAGAGAATGTCTTACCTGAGACCTCCAGTGGGACTTGGGGCTCTGAGAAGGATACCTTAATGGGAGTCTGTAGACCTCGAGCCCCATAAATCTTCAGCAGCAAGTCCGAGTAGAACAGTCAGGGATGAATCTGGTGGTAATGAGATCTCCTGTGAAGGCAAGGAGTTAGAGGATGGCCTAGCTGCTCTCTAATGGCTAGGACAGTCACTCTTCCAATGACCCTTGAGGCTGCAATAGGAGCAAAGCCCCACAGGAACACCATGGTTGGGGCACTCTCTTGCCCAGTGTCCTTTTTTGTTGCACTTGATGCATGGTCCAGGAGGGGCTCTGGCAGCTCCACCTACTCTCAGTTTACCTGTCTCAGAGCTCCAACTGCCACTGCTAAAAGAGCAGATTATTATTTTTCCTTTTGATTTTTATCTCTGTTGTTGAAAACATGAAAAGCCACATTAAGAAGGTCTCCCTGTAGGGTTTGAGGGTTAAGTGTAGCCTTTTATCTTGGGATCTGGCCCACTGGGGAAGGTATCTGTCTCCTCCATGATCACAAGACATCTAGTTTTTATCTTGGGTAGCTTTAAGTCTAAAGGAGACAGAGGAAAACAAATCAATTCAGTATGCAGGAGTCAAATAGTAGAATCAACAGGGTATTTATGAGTATAATTTTAGTAATGGCTTCCCATAAGGAGGGTAAGGATAAGGTCCAGGGAATTTTAGAAATTTACATGTCATTTACTTGTCATACACACATTTAGGTTTTACAGTTCTGTAAGTATCTCCTGTGTTGTTAGAATGTCTAATGCCATCTGATTTTTGGAAGATGGCCTGTTTTATTAATTTTCACCTTTTTATTTAGGAGAGATCAGCTGCAGTGTCATTTAAGGTTTGTTGAATATAGTTAATCATGGCCTCAATGTGCATCATATAACTTTTTCTGGAAAATATCTGGTGGATCCCAGCAAAAGGATTCCAAAAAGAATTTATAAATATCTCTTAATTTTAGTTGTTGAACATTCAGAAGATTGATAACAGCACAGTGCAGTAGAGGCACTAAGGTTAATGTAGAACATTAAATGGGACTATTATTTTGTATTAACTGTCAGTGTTTTAGCATTTGAGCACTGAAGAAATTTGTGACATTGTTTGGGCTACTCACTATTTAAGCATCTGTAAGTAAAACATATATTATTGACTGGTGATCTCGTGTTGGTCTGAACTCAATCTCCTGGCTGGAGCACAAGGAAAAGGCAGATGTCTGGATCTGAAAGAAAACACTTGTCATGATAAACAATCTCAATTCTACATTTGAAGGCATAAATACATCATTGGATCAGCAACAATGAATTGTCTCAGCCATATGAACATTAGTTGGAATGTCTTCCATAAGGCTATGGAGATTAGTGGGGCCTTTGATAGATAAATAAGAAACTGGTTAAAATTACCAGGTGGACACTTTCTTATTCATCAATTGAAGTCATGTACAGTGTCTCCTCACCCCAAGGGATTTTGTTTAACCAGTTTTAACATTTTAATCAGCTGGTAACCAAGGTGGAAGCATGCTTTTTAAATGTATAACCCAAATAAATCTTGATTAAATGATCTAAACATATAAAAGATGAGGAAAAGAATTGTTGAGCTGAAATAAAAGGAACAGCTGTTTACAGAGTAAGAAAATGGACAAACGTGGACAGACGATCTGTACAGTATAAACAGACTGGACAAACAGACAACAGATATATCGACTGACAATTATCTTACAAATTTAGTGTGCACTCAAATATATTTGGCCAATTTGAGCTATAATAAATAGACTAGTGTGCATGTTTTTGTAGATTAATTTATAGAGATCTCTTGAAATCAGAATAGCAGAAAAGGACCCTTATTTATGGCTACTCTGAGATAGGTCAGAGAGAAAGAAAGGTACATGTGTATTAATTAATCCCTTGGGGCCAGCCTGTTTCCTAAGTGGGAGTAGAGACTGAGGCTGAGAAGGCTATGGAGTAGATGGCCACTGAGCAGCAAACCATCCAGCATGCATGTGTGGGCAATTACCCAATGATTGGCTACAAAACTGCAGCTCTTCACTATTTGACAAGAAAACACAGGCTCTTGGCCAGTTATCCTGTGACCACAGCAGCATAGCTGCTGCTAGTAACACAGTGAGAGAGTACAAAGGACCGGCTGTCTTGTGACTTGCAGCAATATGGTTACTGTTGGCCACACAAGGGGCCATAAGGTGGCATCCATTGACCCTTAGACCAGTCACAAGATGGTAGCACACTGTCAGGTGGTGTAGGGCAACAAGATGGTGACTGTCTTCCACATGAGCTGTGAGAGGAGGGCACATGGGGTACGGGAACCTCTGGCTGAGAAACCTGTGGGATTTGGTCTAGTGGAGCAGAGCGAGCCAGAAGTATTTGGGCCATTATACAAGGTAGAATGAGAGAAAGACATGTCCTCACAGTAAAAAATGCCTAAAAATGATGGGTTTCTGCCAACTTGCCACCATTGTGAGAAATGCATAAAGGAAAGATAAGCTTTTTGTTTTTTATAGACTTTTTGAGGCCCAGAGCACCAAGATTATGAACCAGGGACCACAGAGGTGTGTTTTTTGGGGGGAACAGGAAAGGTCCACGTGACCAAATTACAAGTGAGATGAGAGAGAAAATTTGCCTTGGCATGTAAGAGCTTTAGTGCCCCCCAAGGAACATGGAAGCTGTCCTGGATCACATCTATCAGAAGAAGTCATCACCTATTTTTAAAGTGTGACACAGATCAGAGAAAGGTGGCAGACCAGTAGGTATTAGGAGAGGAACCCTCTCTGAGAGAGACAGCTCAAATGACAGAATAAAGCACCCTGGAGAGACCCAAACAGAGAGAGATGGAATCTCACAACCCATGAAGAAACTAAAGTGCAAAAAACCGCTTAAATATGAGGTCCTGGGGCTACCATAAGAGAAGCTAAGATCAGCAAGCACAGCACCCTCCTCGAGCTGACTGTATCTCTGCTGGAAACCTGACAAAGTGATCCATGCCGAAGTGACTGGCTTGAGCCGCTGGAGCACAGAGCTGAACAGCCCTGCATGAGGCTCACCAGGACCAGTCCTGCACGTGACCCACCCAGAGGCACCATGAATTCCCACCGCAGCCACGCTGAAGTCAGAGGTTGGGGAGCCCCGCAGTTTTCAGGGACCAGGATCAACATGCAGTGAGTGATGGGAATAAGACCCTCCCACAGGAAAGGGGAAACCGACTAGATGACATGTTGGATTTGGGCAGGAGAGCCCTAACTCCATAAGAAAGTGGCTTCAGTTGGTTGCTCCACTCACCGAGATTGGTGGAATCTGCTTGGACTAGCACATGCCCCTGGCCGGGGACCCAGTGAGTCATTACAAATTAATTCCCTGAGATCAGCACACACTGATGCAGTGAAGGCCTGCAAAGGTTGACTGGCCCGGAGAGGAGGAGCCATCACACACTGCCTCTGCATGAACTTTAATCTCTGATAGCCTATTGAAGAGGGCAAAAGCTAGCCTGCACCCTCTAGAGGAG
>PVJX010025031.1:0-27402 GCA_004027295.1 Dolichotis patagonum | reverse complement strand
TCCTTTCTGTCTTCCTAGGGGCAAAATACATTTATTTTCCCTTTAGCAACAGAACTGATTATTCTCATATAAATTTGTATTTGAAACAGGCAATGGTCAAAGTTAGGCTTCCTTTGGTTTTCTCCCATTTGGCCATTTAAGAATATATATCTATATATAGGCTCGAACTCAAGTCCTCATGCTTGCCAGACAGGCGCTTAAGTTGCTGAACTAAACCCCTGACCATTTTAGAATATTTAATTGTAGTTGAGTTTGTGGGAATAACATGTGAATTTCCGAGAGTGGTGTGCAAATAAAATTTTTCTAATAGAATCATTTCTAATACATTAGAGGAGCTCACAGCTTGAAGGGTTATAATGATTAATGTTTGCGTAAACTGAATTATCACCTGCTAAGGTTTTTTTTCTCTAGATCTCTATCTCTTACCCGCAATTAATTTGTATCTACCATATTGCCTTCAAGGCTTAACTGGCTACCTGAATCAAATGTTGGAACCGATTTTGGAAAATGGAAGAAAGCAGTCAGTGGCGGAGTCTTTGTTGTACACATTTTGTTTTTCAAATTTGATTTTCCTTTGACAAGGCTTTATATGTGTGAGACAAATGCTGTCTGTTAGGCAGAACCCTGACTACCAACCTGAATTTTATGGGTCTCTGATGAGGCTTCAGTGGGAAAAATGTCAGTCTGGCTTAGTTCCATTCAGTAAGCCCTAATTACATACCTACTCTGTGCAAAGCGCTGTGCTAAGCTCTGGTGATACAGAGATAGCAGTGCCGCCAAAGGGAATGACACCAGCAGGAGGACGGCCTCAGTTCCTTGATTTCTGAAACACAAGCTTTTGCATAGCAGGCAGCCTGGTTTCAGTGGCAGAGCTGAGTTCTAGCCAGTTTCACTACCTGTGGGTGATGGCATATTGTCAAAATCACCAAAGTCTTCTTCGTTTGCGATGAACAGATTGTAATTGTAAGGTGGGGTGATCTTCCCGCCCTACCCACCTCCTCATTTGAGACAGTGAGAGTTTGACAAGCACTTTGCAAACTGCAGTGTTGACCTCCCAAGCACACTCATTCTTTCCTGGTCTGCTTTCCTCTCTAGCTCAGGATGTGGCTTTGCTACAACATGGCAGAAACCACCAGAGGATGATTGGCCAACTCCCTCAAGTTGGCGGGAGGATTTGGCCAGGGCAATTCCTAATGGCTATGAAACCTGCCAAAATGCTGAATCAGCCAGGGTTGTGGTGTGGGGCTAGCTCAGGGCTGAAGAAAAGCCCAAGTGTTAGTCATCACCACTGAAAGGCATGTGACCGGTGGTGCCATTCCTCTCATATCATCTCGGATTTGGGAGAAGGGGAATGCTTTTTTTTCTTCTTCCTCTTTCTTTATCAAAAGGTTTCCCTCAACTTCTTTGCAGGTATCTTTTTACTCTTCAGATAAAGAAGGATTTGGCTGTAGGAAGGCTTCCATGCAGCGACAACTGTACAGCGCTGATGGTGTCACACATCCTCCAATGTAAGTAACAAATGTCTGTTTTGGGACACCCACAGCTAGGTGGAGAAACCAGCAAAGGATCTGAATACCCCCAACCCGCCTGGCACTGTGTCAGCTTGAGAGGATCTAAACAAGAGAAAAGGGCTGCTTCATTGCAACAATTGGGGTTTGGATTCAAATTGTATCAACTGCTCCCTAACTATTGCAGGGCAAGTCTTCTTCCTTCTGTGAGCCTAAATGTTACACCTTTTATCTCACAAGGTGTTTCTCTGGGCTTAAAGTAAATGCTGATTTTTCATCTACCCCTGTTCAACCTTCCCCTCCCACTGCCCCGGGGCTTGCTGGCCAGGAGCTGCTTTGGACAAATCTGGGCACAGAGTTTGCCAGGCAAGCTCCAACTGCCTCTGCTTGCCCCAGGATACATGGCTGGTTCGTGCTGTCTACAGCACAGTGTCATGTTCAATATGATTTCTGTGTTACTCTTTATCACGATTCCAGAGAACAAAGCACAGAGTACAGCAGGTGCAGAGAGGCTAAAAGGGAAAAAGGCCCCAGGCATCTATTAGTGTTCCCCATATCCTGGCAGCCAAGCAGTTGAACTAGCCTGAATAAGGAAGGCCTGCCGAAGAAGGCCTGGGGGATAGTGTGGGCCTGCCTGAGAGGGGGTAGCACTGGGCAGGCCAGGCTGTTCCTGCAGCCCTAAGGGTAGGGTCTAGGCAGCTAGAGATAGCATCTCTTCTAAGGCCAGCTGGACTTTCTCTAGCTTTTAGAGAGGCCTCCCAAGAATACACTGTTCCTTACTAATCCTGCAGGATCATAACTTTAGTTTTTGTTTGTTTCATAAATTCATTCTCAACCTCTGTCCCTTACCTTTCTGCAAGTCCATAAATGGTAGATTTCTGATTTCATGGGAATGCAGCACTTGGAGGGAGACTGTGTTTATCAAGTGACTCTTGGCTGGGACAAGGAAAAGAGAGTCCTGAGATCTGAGAAAGGCAGTGGGCAATAAGAACAATAGTACTTAGGGAAGGCTGAAGAAGAAGGTGACTTTTGTATTGGGCTTTAAAGGGGACATAACGGAATTGAATGGGCAGTGATGAGCAGAGAATGCAGTATGAAAGAAATAGGGGAACAGGAAGCTATATATATAATAAATATTATATATATATATATATATATATATATATAGCAGCAGTAGTGCATCTACTTAAGAGAGGCAGTGGAAAATGGAGTATCATTCTGAAGGATCTTGAATGCCAAGGTCACTGATCATGTGTCCACTAAAGTACTTAGCATTGAGGCATGAGACACAGAGTAGAAAACGTAACTGGAAAATACCCATCTCCATTGGCTAGCTCTTAAGGTAGCGGTCATGGGATGGGGTCTCTTTGGTGCCCTCTTTTGGGGGAGCTCAGTTTCACTCTTCACAGTTCTGCCTGTGGATTTTGGCATTCCCTAGTTGCCATCTAAGGCATAGTACAGAGTACTTCAGCTTTCCCAGAGGTTATTTTACCAGTAGAAAGTTTCTTCCTGGGAAAGGGGATGTTCCAGAATTAGGTTTTCCAAAATCCATCCTAGTCAGCCTCACTGGGCTGTAAGATAGTGCACAAAACATAGCCACATTGCTCATTTATCTTTTCTTTTACTCATTTATCCAATATTTGTTGAATGCCTTATATATTTATTCTAGATATTCAGGAACCACCATAATCTGACCTCATCTGCTTAAATATCATTTACCCACTTTTCTCTTGTGGCCAGACACTCTCTCTTAAACTCAATCCCTACATTTCCAATAAAGCCTCCATCTGTTTGCAAACTCTTAGTAACTCTTCTTTGTCATTCATCCAACAAAAATTTATCAAGTACCTACTGTGCTCTAGACACTGTTATAGGCATTAGGAACACAGTAGTGAATCAAGATAGAACTCTTTATCCTTCAGAAACTCACATTTTGGCAGTGAAGGAAAATGAGACAGAGACAAATAATAAAAGCGGTGATACAATATGTCACAGGAACTAAAAGCGGTGCAGAAAAATAAAGCATGGAAGGGAGGATGGGGGGTTCTTAGGGTAGTTATTGGATATTTAAATAAAGTGGTGAGAGTTGCCTTACTGTGAGTATGACAGTTGAACGCAGACTTAAAGGAGAACAGAGAGCAAGCCAGCCAGCAAAATCTGGAGGAAAATTGTACTAGGTAGAGAGAATATCCAGGGCAGATGGTCTAAAGTGATAGTGTACCTGGCTGAGGCATGCTGAGTGGCAGCAGGAGACAATAATCACAGACAACCCAGAGAATACATTGAAGACCTAGAATATGACTCTCAATGAGATGAGAAGCCACTGAAGTAGTTCACAGGAGTGATCTGATTTTTTTTTGGTGTTACTGTGGATTGAACCCAGGGAGCCCTGAGCTATATCCTACCCCTTTATAAAATTTTATTTTGAGACAGCATCTTGTCGAGTTGCCCAGGCTGACATTGAACTTGAAACTCTCCTGACTCAGCCTCCCAAGCAGGTGGGATTTAAAGGTGTACACCATCACATCTGACTTGAATTAGGTTTTAACAGAATCATGTTGGCTGCTATGATGAAAATGTCCGACCTTAGGAAGAAATGGTGGAAGCGGGGGAACTAGAGAAAAAGAAATTGCAGAAGAGACAGATATTGGTCATTTGGCCCAGCATGGTAACAGTGAAAATGCTGATAACATTTGTCTGGTGATATTTACTCAGTTGTATGTTGTAGCTCTCTTCCCAGATTGTCGTACTCTTGCATAGGAAAAAAAACAATTACAGTCTTATGCGTTCATGTGTTTTCCTAAGGGTCAACATGGGGTCTTGTGTTCAATTACCAGAAAGATTGGTGTGTGTGTGTGTGTGTGTGTGTGTGTGTGTGTGTGACATATGTTTAACAATAGCTCAATTAAAGTACACTTGATATACCATAAAATTCACCCATTTAAAATGCACAGCTCAATGATTTTTAGTACACTTACTGAGTTGCACAATCATAACCACAACCCGGTTTCAGGACGTTTCCATAATGTCAAGAGATCTCTCACTCAGGCCCATTTGCAATCACTCTCCGTTCCCACGCTCAGCCCCAGACAACCACTAATTTACTTTCTTTTTCCATACATTGGCGTTTTGGGGACCTTTCATGTAAATGGAATGATGAAATGTGTTGTCTTCTTTTGTATCCAGCTTTTATTCACACAATATTGTGTTTCTGAAATTCACGCATATTCTGGTTCATTCCTTCTGTCGCCGAGTAGTAATTCATTTTATGGATGTATCACATACCGTTCATCTCTACCTGGTCATGTAAAGCTGGATGGTCAACAGTTTGGCTATTATTAGTAGTGCTATAAACAATGGCATATGAGTCTTTGTATAAACAGATGTTTTCATTTATTTTGAGAAAATTCCTAGGAGTGTGATTGACAGGTCTCAGTGGTAAATTTATGTTGAACATTTTAATTAAACTGCCACACTCTTTTCCAAATTGTTCCAGTAACAACAGAAATGTAAAGCTTCCACTTTTCCCAAATCTTCACTAATACTTTGTATCGTCTGTCTTTTTAGTTATGGCCACTCTCATGGGTATGAGTGAGTATCTCACTGCAATTATAATTAGAGTTTCTTAATGACTAATGATGCTGAACACCTTTGCATATGTTTATTGCTATTTTCTTTGCTAAAATGCCACTTCAGTGTGTTTCATAGTATAAGATAGGTTTTCTTACTATTGAAATATTAAAAATTCCTACAACTTTTGATTTATGAGCTAGGTGATTTGCAGTCTGCCTCTCAATCTGTCCCTTGTGTTTTCCTTTTTTCCAATGGCATCTTTTGAAGTACAATTTTTAAAAAAAAATTGGTAGAACTCCACTTTCTAAATATCATTTTAGTGGATCATGTTTTTATTTTATGTATAAGTAATTTTCACCTAATTTAAGATCACAATAATTTTCCTCATAAGTTTTCTTCTAAAATATTTATAGACCTGCAGCTCAGATTTGTATCTGGGATTCATTTGGAGTTATCTGTAATCTTGCATGGTGTATGGTATGAAGTAGGGATCCAACTTCCTAGTTTGGCACATGGATGTCAGTTTGTCCCAAAACTATCTGTTGAAAAGGCTACTATTTCCTTATTAAGTTGTCTTGGCTTATCTGTCAAAAAACAAATAGCTATAAATGTAAAAGTTTATTTCTGGACTCTCAATTATGCCACACCGATTTTAATGTCTATCTCTTGTCATTACTGTACTGTTTTGATTGCTGTACCTTTGTAGTAAGGTTTGAAATGGGAAAGTGTATGTCTTCCGGTTTCATTTCTCCTTTTCAAAACTGTTTTGATTATTCTATATGCTGTGCATTTTCATGTAAATTTCAGGACTTTCATTCTTTCTTGCTTGCTTGTTTACTTGCTTTTGTTTTAACAGGACAGGAGGATCAGTACACAGGAGGAAGTCCTCTTGGACTAAAACTCTTATTTATTTATTTTGGTTCCTGGGATTGAACCCAGGACTTTTGCATGGAGATACATCCCCAGTCCTTTTTCTCCCCTCCCCACTGTGGGCAGGTTCTCAATAAGTCACTTAATTGTCCAGGCGAGGCTAGATTTGAAAATCTTACCCCAAAACAAGCAAACTAAAAGTCTGCTAGCATTTTGGTAAGGGTTGCATTAAAGTTGCAGGTCAATTTGGGAAAATTTTGCAAACTTAATAATATTGAATGTTCTAGTCCATTAACTTGAAATAGCTTTTCATTTATGTAAATGTTTTGCAATTTTCTGTCAGCAGTATTTTGTAGTTTTCAGTAAACAAGACTACTTCTTTTGTTAAGCTTTTTCTTCAATACTTCATTCATTGCTGTTATTGCAAATTGAACTGTTTTCTAATTTCATTTTTGGTTTTTCTTTGCTACTACGTATAAATACATTTACCTTTTTGTGTGGTACTCTATTTTGCATACTTGCTGAATTAGCTTAATACTTTTGGTAGTTTTTGTGGGTTTCTCAACATAAAATCATGTTGAGTCCAAATAAAGACAGTTTTATCTCTTCCTTCTCAGGGAAAATTCTTTATGTATCTTCTTGCCTGACTGTTCTTACTAGATCCACTAGTACAGTGCTGGGCGAGGAGACAAAAGCAGACATCTTTCTGTGGTTCCTGGCTTTAAGGGAAAGCGTTTAGTCTCTTACCAAGTGGTATGACTCTGATGCTGGCTGTAGGTTTTATATAGGTAACCTCCTTCAGGTTGAAAAAGTTTCCCTTAATTCCTTATTTGTTGTGTGTTTTTAACCATGAACGTGTGTTAGATATTGCTCATTATCTTTTATGTATCTATTCAGGTGATAAAAGTATCGTGAGTTGTTTTTGTCTTTTATAATCCTACTATGGTTTATTGCATTTATTGTTTTTCATATATTAAACTAGTCTTGAAATCTTAGGACAAATCCTCCTTGATCCTTGGGTATAATCCTTTTTATAAGTTTCTAGATTCAGATTATTAGTACTTTTTTAGGGTTTTGCCTCTATTTTTATGAGGAATAGTGATACATACTTTACTTATGATGTTCTTTTCTGGTTTGGTTATCAAGGTAAAACCAGCTTCAGAGAATGAATTGGTAAATATGCCTTATTCTGTTTTCTAAAAATGTTCATGAAGAATTTGAATTTATATCTTCTTGGAATATTTGACAGAATTAATCAGTGAAGCTATCTGGGTTTGATTTTTATTTGGACATAATTTGTACATTTATCAATACTGGTAAATAAATAAAGCCACCAATTTAGCTTTTAAAAGTATTTCCTATACAGAAATTTTCATTATATTGTGATTTTTAAAGTATATACACCTCACTTGTCTAAAAATCTGCATGTTCTCTACCTAAAACATAAACAAAAATCCAAGGCAGAAGAGAAAAAGTAAAGAAAAAAAAAACAGCCTTCAAGCACTCAGACCCGGTGTGCTATTGTCTGTGTATTTTGTTCAGTGGATGAGCACCCAAGAAGAGTATCTTATTACAGAACATACCCTGCTAATATTTGTGGGTGTCTAGTTTCTCTTTTAAGTTAAGTTAGAAGTATCAATTTAGAACAAATTGTTCTAAACTTTAATTTCAGGGGAAGTCAATGACCAGAACGTAATTAATATAAATCTGATAGATTGGGAAGAAACATGAAAATTATACAGAGGACAAAAGGATTCAAAAGCCAAAGCACTTTAAGTGTATTTACATTAGAGCAGATAATCCTAAATACTTCAATTGCCTGTATAGGGATATTGCTGTAATAGATGTTTATAACAATCAACTGGAGTTATCTAGAAAAGATTAAATTATTATCATGAACAAACTGCCAGCTATTTGGAAAGGCCAGAATGATTTCTAGAATGATTCATCTACTGGGAATTCCAGATAGCTGGGGATTTAAGAGATTCCCAATGTAGAGATGATGAATTGGTTGTGACTGGCTCACATTAGAGTTAGCATTTTTATTTTCATTTTTTGATAAAGTATGATCAGGGTGGAGTGGGATAGGGGATGCATTACTTTACTAGGGCTGTCATAGGAAAATACCAGAAACTAGGTGGCTTAAATGAAAGAAATTTATTTTTGTACCATTCTGGAGAATGAAAATTTGAGATCAAGGGGTTTATATGTTTGCTTTCTTCTGAGGCCTCTCTCCTTGGCTTTCAGATGGCTGTCTCTGGCTGTGTCCTTTTTCTGTGTCCTCACATCCCTAGTGTTCCTCCAAGTTTCCTGTTTTCATGTGGATACCAGTGAGAGTGGATTATGCCCCACAATGTTCTCGATTTCAACTTAATCACCTTTGAAAAAAAGCCCTGAATCCAAAGAGTCACATTTGGTGGTATTGTGGATTCATAATTCAATGTATGAATTGCAATAGATATGACTTATAATAGATATGACTTATAATAGATATGACTGGAAGGTGGAGTGATCATAGAAAATAATGTGAGAGGGAAAAAATAGCAAAATTTTCAACTGTGATCTTGGAGCCTTTAAAACCTGTACTGGGTCTATAACTTAATTAACTGTACTGAGACTTCATGGCAACCCACTGCACCTGATTTGAAAAAGAGCCATTTGGTCTTCCCCTATAGGAAGACAAATACTGTATACATAAAGCATGGCGTAAGAAGCGTGGGGCTACGCAGGCTCCAAAGAAAGCGCTGTTTGAGATGGTCAGAAGGTTTATTGGATACCCCGTTGTTTAAATTTTCAATGATAATGTAAAAAACGCCCCTTTTTCCATCCTGCAGCAGAACTGGGAGACTTCCACGAAGAAACAGTTAGGAAACATCTGGCACAAACCCGATACTTACCAAACCAAGACTGTTTAGAGAACAAGATAGTGCACTTTCATCAGAAGCACATGTAAGTACTTACCTGACACCTGCTTTTCTAGTGGAGGACACTAAAGACAGGGACAGACACTTAAAAGCAAGCCCTTAAGCCTGAAATTTTTCAGGCTCAAGAAAATGCCGATCTCCATGGAGCTCTTGGGGTGAAAGTGTCATTCTTGCTGCATTTATTAGGCTCGTAAATTCTTTTCCCTGGCAGTGGCAGGAGCCCGGCTGAATCAGACATTCTGCTGCTGGATGTCGCGAGGAAGCTGGATATGTATGGCATCAGACCTCACCCCGCCAGTGACGGCGAAGGGACGCAGATCCACCTGGCTGTTGCTCACATGGGCGTGCTGGTGTTGCGGGTAACAACTGTTTCCCTTTCAAGCCCTTCATCTTGCCAGGTGGCAAGTATCTCGACTCCAACTTGGGTTTCTGTTCCCAAGGTGGTCACACACTTAGCACCAGTTAGAAAAGGAAGTAACATTTGGATGTGTTTTGGGTAAGCCCTCCCCGCTCAGTGTGCTTTCCTTCCATGTGCAGCCTGTCACTGACTGTCTTGGTTCTGAGATACACATGGATCGGGTTAATGGTTTGTGTGGTGGGAAGAAGAAGCAAAGAGGCTCTTGGGACTTCTACACCAGTGGATTTAGGCATGCAAACAGCCTGCTCTGTGACATTGTCCAAATCCTCCAGAGTCACCCTGAGGGCTCCAAAATGTGGTATACTCATATACCCTTTTTGTTATAGTAGCATGGGTATTCAGGTAACACATGTGAGAGGGGCTTAACATTTAAGCTAGGATGCAAGGAAGTTATCCAAAAGCCAAAGGGATAGGTCTGGGAGGTGAGGAAAGGTGTTTAAAAGGAAGAACCAATAGATAAACGTCCTGAAAAGAGTAAAGCATGGCATTCCAGAGCAGCCTGCCATCCCACTTGGAATGCTTGGTCATAGCATCTCCTCAAATGGACAAGATCAATCTCTGCAAGGGATGGGTTGAAGAGTCAAAGGTGGTCCTATTCATGAAGCACATTTTCTGTCTTCTTTGTGCTGGGTTACAAACCAACACATGCTGACATATTCTGAAATCTGCCTTGTGTTTCATTTCAGGGAAATACAAAGATCAATACTTTCAACTGGGCTAAAATCCGCAAGTTGAGTTTTAAGAGAAAGCATTTTCTTATCAAACTTCATGCCAACATCTTGGTAAGTAGTCGTTTCTTTTCTTTTTCTTTTTGTTTGCTTGCAATTTCTTATTTGTTTCTGCAAGTGGACTGAATGTGAGTAGTGGAAATTGGCTAGCCCTGAGAGGTGATATGCCACCTCTCCTCCTTCTACACAAACTAGCCAGTGTTTTAGTGATATTTTTATTAAAGGCAAAAGACTTAATCCTGATATGCCATTCAGAATGAATAAAGTCATAGGAAAATGGGTCAGCTAGGCTGGTAGACCTTTGCGTGGAAATTATTTGTGAGACATTTGAAAAATCAAGTGGGAGTGACCAGATATAGTACTATGGAAATAAACATTTGATGTTCTCTAGTCCATTTTATGAAATGTCTTCATTCACTTTCCTTAAGGAAAATTACTGAATGCTTACTACATGCCAAAGCCAAGCAGAATATGGTTATACATGTAAACAAAAAACGCAATTATTGGGCACATTTGCATTGTATAGTCTGAGACAAAGGTGCTAGAAAGGATGTTCTTTTGTGACCATAGAGAAAACAAAATATGTTTTAAAACTACAGGAGATCCAGTTTGGGCTGTATTCTCTGGCATTATATAAATGTGTTCATTTGAGCAGTGCAGGGGACCAGATCCAATGTGAAACTCATGGAGAAACCCCGGGGGCTGCATGCAGAAATCTGGGAAGGAACAAGAGAAGGGGGGTCAGTTTAGTGGTTTTGTGGGACTGAAAAAAAGGGGGTCTGTGAGTGTGCCATAAACCCTTGGGCTAATGGGGTATATAGTGAGTCAGGTGATAGGCAAACCTTAAACTCTAAGTCTGGAAGGCCAAGTTCCCCTAGGGCAGATTAAAATACATGAAAAGAGCAATACAGAACACCACAGAACAAGACAACATGTAGATGGAAAAAGTGTTTCTAGCTGATTTATTTAAAAAACTCATGCATACATAATAATCCCATAAACCCTTTCATCTGTAAGGATCCATTGCCTCTTTCTTCTTGGTCATTTAGAACTTCGTGTCACCTTGAATGGGTGCCTTTTGATGTTCATTTTAACCTAATTTACAACTTAATACAAATGTTCTTAAGAAAAGGGAGGTTATACAAACCATTTAAAGGGAAGGGAATGCACAAGGCAAGCCTGGTACCTTAGAGAACGCTTTGTTTGTGACCAGTGGCCCTTTCTGTTCCTCAGAAGGTTGCCAATTCTTTGGTTTCAGTAGGTGTGAAACCCACAGGAAGCCAAGTGGAAAATCAGAAGCTGCATGGGCTGTCCTGGACAGATGGTTCAGAAGGCACTGGGACTTGAAGGTCTTTGATATTCTCAAAGGATGTTTTTTGCTTGATGGAAATTGTTTTGTACAGGTATTATGCAAGGACACTTTGGAGTTCACCATGGCCAGCCGAGACGCCTGCAAGGCTTTCTGGAAGACTTGTGTGGAGTACCATGCTTTCTTCAGGCTTTCTGAAGAGCCCAAATCAAAGCCCAAAACCTTACTTTGCAGCAAGGGTTCCAGCTTCCGCTATAGGTAAATACTGCACACAGGAAAACTATGTACACTACTTTCCAATAATATGGAAGGCAAAAAGAAAGTGTTCAAATGGTAGAAACAATAAAGAAATCACTTCAATCACTCGAAATATTATACCCTTAAAAAAGATTGTACCCCTTACTTCTGATTCTTGATATGCCACATTAAATCCATATTTCCAAACTAGGAGACAGGGCGAGGGGAGTAACTTACCTGTAAGACTGGATCAGAATTGCAGCAAGAAAAGGGGGCATAAGCACTTTGCAAATATGTATTCAATGAACCTATTGTTTCCTTTATATGAAACTTAATATGCAAACCATGGAAAGGAAGGCTCAACAACACCCTTTGGATGATTTTTAAGCAAAAGACAGCATGACAGAGCCCTGGAGGGGATACAGGATTAAAAAAGATTGAGCAAGTTGTAACTCTAGGTCACACCTTAGAAGAATGGAAGCTAAATTGAATTAAGATCTTGTTTTTACTTGAACACACCAGCCTAGGAATTCATTGAAGAAGCTTTCAAAACTCTTAGCTAAAATTAAAAAATTCTAATCAAACGCTTCCACACCAGGGATTTTTCAAGTAGTGGAAGCCTGCCCCAGAAAGAATTATTAAAAAAAATTTTTAATGGAATCTTTCCAAAGTGTATTCTACAAATCCCTGCCTTCTTAAACAGATGATACTGAACATATTTTGCCCTTTTCTTAATGACCTGAGTTATTATAAACATCACTTATTATCCTCTCCAGGCAGCTGCAGTGTGGTGATGGCCTCAGGGTGGGGGAGGCATGTCAGGCCCTGCAGTTCCGTGATAAACAGCCCAGACTTTTGAGGTTTTATTATTCTCACAATTTCTTTTTAGATTCTTGTTTTTTCTAGTAGGCAGATGGATTTCTTTGCTAGTATATGCCTGACTTGAGCAATCCTCTTCTGCCATTTATTTAGCTTTTTCTCTGGCATGGAAGTGCTATATAAAATAAGTTAGTTGGCTTTTTAAATTTTTAAAAAAGATTTAGGTTCCATGTAGTTGAGGTTGCCCTATTTATTGCTGGTTGTTGGATAAGTTGGTATTGCCATTACTGTGATAGGTAAAAATTCACATCACATTAATTCATCCAGATGCTTTTGGTTTTAACATTAAGTGAAACTTTCAAGTTTTAGTAGCCTATTGGCTTATGAATGAAATCAATGATTTTTATCTCATCTTTCTAACAGTGGGAGAACCCAAAGGCAACTTCTGGAATACGGGAAAAAGGGGAGTTTGAAGAGCTTACCATTTGAAAGGTACATGTTTTTTGTTTTCCAATTGCTGATTTGAAATTTAACTCAAGAGATTTATGTGCACCCTGGTATTTCCATGATGCACATTTCAATGACTTCTCTCTGGGGATTGCAGGAAACATTACCCATCTCAGTACCATGAACGACAGTGCAGGTCCTCACCTGACATACTCTCTGATGTATCAAAACAAGTAAGTTTTCTGAAAATTCCTACTTCTTCATTTAATAAACATAATTTATTTATATTTCAGATGCTCCCAAAAATTGATTCTGCCAGTCTCCCGATGTGTATAATGGTCATTTTGTTCCAGTAGCGCTACTGGCTCAGTCTTCCCTAGCAATGGAAGACTGTGTAGCAAACTGCTACCGGTGTGTACTTTGAACAGTAGGAGAATCTGGCGTTTTTCAAATGGTAACCAGTATTGTTAATATCATATGAAATGCAGATCCAAATAAATTTGTACGGCTTTGTATTTTTAAAATGAGGAGCTCTGCTTTTTCTTTTTAACTGATGGAAATCTTGAGGCTTAAAGAAAGGTATAGGGCCTTGTGTTAGGTTTTAAAGTATTTCTGCTGCTTATTTGTTTAATTTAATGAGAAAGTATTGTTCCCTGGAACTGTGAGATGATGGCTTCATTTGAGCTTTAAAGTAGCAACCTTGTGAATCATTTTTCTTCAGATGTCTCTGTAAAAATCACTTATGGGTCTCAGAAACTCTTGCGCCACTCTGAGATTCTGATTTTTAAATTCCTTATAAGATAAAAAAAGGAACTCTTGTGCCTTCATTCAAGTCACTGGTTAACTTGTATTCAAAAAACATTAAAGGTATAATGGCTAAAATTATCCTCTAGCGTATGAACTTCCTGTGCCACCCATAGCTTTCCCCTACCATTTTGCAAAAAATTGGGAGAAGGCTAGAGCAGGGAGGCTGGAAGATCTGCCTGAGGTCACACAGCAAATCAAAGGCAGAACCACGATCTGGAGGGTTCATTTATAGGTACTGAATCGAACTATTTAAAGCGCATGCTGCTCACATTTTAAGCAGAAAACAAGGTGGCTGGGAAGTGTGATGTCACCAAAAAAGGACAGTATCAATGTACTTTTTATTTATTTTTTAATGTACTTTTTAAAAAGATTTTCATACCTTTAATTTAGTTCTTTCTTTAGCTTGTTCATATCATACATTTTATTTTTCGTTTTGTGTTTTTTATTAGTACATGTTTGCAATGCATAATAATTGCATTCCTCACGGGAATTGGCACATGTACCTAACACATTTTAATACTTTTTAACCCATGACTTGGGATAGGGTACAGGTTATTACCCTTTACATACATATTTAGCAACGCAGGAATAGAACACGGATTAAATGACCGTGAAAGCCAACCTTTCAAAATTGAAGGCCAAGTTACAGCCCTACCTCCACCTCAACCAAATAGCTTTTTATTCTTTCACCAATGTGTCCTTCCTTTCAAGGTGGAAGACTTGAGACTAGCATACGGCGGTGGGTACTACCGAAACGTGAACGGAGCACATGCCTCTGAGCCTGTGCTGGACAGCAGGAGGAGGAGGAACTCTGCGGTAGAGGTGACGTTTGCGGTTGAGCTGGAGCACTCTAAACCAGAGGCTGACCTAATATTGTTACATCAGTCCAGAAGCAGTTCCTCATTCCCTTTTATTTATTCAGATTCTGTTTTTAACACTGAACCTGATCCAGACCCCAGAGACTTCTTTGAGGAAAGGAGTCCTCTAAGTTCCTTCCAAACAAGTTCTAAGTTTGCTAACAATCACTTAAGCACATCTTCTGGCCTCAAAAGCAAAGTGAGTCCAGCAAGGCAGCTAACTTACACAGATGTGCCCTATATTCCTTGTACTAGTCAGCAGGTTGATATTATGCCTCCCCAAGTCTTCTTTTATGTGGACAAGCCACCCCAGGTAACCAGACGGTCACCAGTGATGGCAGAGGAAAATGTAACACAAGACAGCTACACAGAGCCCGCTGGAATAAAGCCAGCCAAAAGAAGCCCACGGAATATCAGACTGAAGAGTTTTCGGCAAGACCTTCAAGAACTCCAAGAAGCTATGCCCAGGACTAGTGGTAGGAGCAACATCCATGTAGATCAAGAAGAAGACCCAAATTTAGAAGACACATTTGCAGATAATATTCAAGAGCCAACCCCTAAACGGTCTCAGAGCCAATCAGACATGAAAGCCATTCGTTTTCCTTTTGGGTCAGAATTTAGACCTTTGGGGCCTTGTCCTGCTCTGAGTTGTAAAGCAGACCTATTCCCATGTATGTTCACAGAGCAGGAGTTCCCAGAAGTTCTAATGGATCAGACTGCTGCAGAAAAGTATGTAGCTAGTGAATCCAGTGATTCCGAGTCTGAGATTCTTAAGCCAGACTACTACTGTTTGTATGGCAAAGGAACAAAGTCACCCATGGCCAGAATCCGCTTGTCTTCTGGTAGTCTTCAGTTAGATGAAGAAGATGAAGATGTTTCTTTCAGCACATCGACTACTGAAGATAGGACTTTGCTAAAACCATGTAATTACTTCTTAGCCTAAAAGTGTGAACTGTATAAACATTTCCGAGCCAGTTCCATTACCATCTTAGGTTAAAAAATAAGCAACTTGTTTGTAAATCATTTTGTAGGTTGCTCTTCATTGGTGTTAAGGGAATTTTCTAATTTTTGGAACCTGCCTTAGGAAAGATCCGGCTGACATTGAGTCTCCTAGCTTCACTCTTCTAGTCCCCTCTCAACACATCCTCTCCTCTCCAGCAGTGTCGCAGGGTGGATTTTGCCATCTCCATTTTATACTTCTTCATAGAAACAGTATACATGAAGGACAGATTCTTCAATACTGAACACAATGGTAACAGTATGAGTTGGCATAATGAACAGCTGGCTTCTGACAACATTTGTGATTGGGTAGACTGGGACCGTGTTGGTCGTTTTATACTTAAACAGCATACACATATAGCGGAGCATGTTCCTCCTACAGTATCAGCAACAAGATGGTAGGACAGAATCTCTCAACACAATACAAATTGAGAATTAATATTGTATTTGACAGAATTCTGAGCCCATGAAATTCATCAAGTAGGTCAATTTCTAAAGCCAGTTATATGCCTGATGAGGACATAATGATGTTTGATTTACAATTTCTCTGTTCTTAACTATCTATATAGTAAAAGAGAAAAGTTAACAGGTCCATTTGCTGATTGAATCTCTCCTGCCAGAATTTATTTTTGTCCTATCTTGTTGCATGCGTGTAGGCAAGGAAATGAGATGCTATTTTAATAAAGAGTGATGGAAAATCTATTCCATTAAAAAACAAGTATGGTCTTCCTTGTGTTTGAATCAATTTCAGAAGTGATTGGGTCTGGTTTATTACTAGGGCCAGGACAATTACAGAACAGGAAAAAGGAGACAGGCAAGTGAAAATGTATGGTCAAGGATGGCGAACTGGAACTGAGCGTGTTGAAAAAGCAAAATGATAGTACTGACACCGTACTGTGTCAGTGAGCCAAATTCTACCCCTGACCCATTCAGCAGGAGATCTTTGTTTGTTTAATGACCTGAATGCTAAGCTCAACACATTGTTAAATATAATGTTGAATGCAAACTTCAAAGACAAGAAACAATGTACAGACAAGCTGTTTATATATATATAACCTAATGAAAAGAAGATGGATAAAATAATTTCCCCACTGTCTTGTTTCTTGTATATGAAATATTCCTTTTGATGTACTTCATTCTACTGCTTTCCTTTTCCTAGACCCATATGCAGCAACTCAAGTCTAGAGTAGTTATTTAATAATAAGAATATAATGAAACCCAATTATGTATATGTTAATTCTGTAGATTCATGAAGCTATATAAAGTTTACCCTCAAACTTTTCTCCAGGAAAATCTCACTCTTATGCTGTACATTCTCTCATCTCAATTTCTGAACATCTTTGCTTACTTTGTGTTTTCTTCAAGAGCTGTAGCACTCAAATCTACATATGTCCTTCTAGTAAGACAGTAGTTAGGGGGACTATATAATTTATTATCCAACCTAGAACATTTTCAAAAGGGGATTTTATTAATAATTTTTCAAGATAGGAGGTAGAAATTAGGACAGATGTTCAGTGTAGCTATAATAAATACTCAATAAAATGTGAAAAATATCTTTCTTCTACTGTCCAACCCTGTATGATGTTCCAGTAATGAATGAAAAGGTGAAGAAAAAGAACTTAAACAACTAAAATATCAAAACATAACCCTCAGAAAACAAACACCAAAGATCATGAAATTTAAATATTTATTTTTCAAAATCCCCAAAACAGTGGTGTATACTTCACTTAGAAACAGTTTACAGGACTAATAACTATAATGAATAAGCAATACAATTGGTGTCTATGATGCCACTGTGCTGTAAGGTTTCAAACAATCAGTCTATAAACTTGCTGCTTTTACTTTTACAAAAATATTGATTTGATCCATGGTATGAATTGCAAAATTATTTTCAGAGCTCTACAGATTATAAACTATGATTAAATTACATAGCAGGCAAAATATTTAACTGAACCATTATTTCCAAATACAATGCATTAAAAGTAATTGTTACAGCATAGGCACCAAAGAAACTAATTTTCTTGTCATGTGACATACAACTTTCTCAAGTGTCTGAATCAGAAAAAAGTTACAATGGCCACTTGAACTAAATGGTATTCTTTATTTGCAGAATAGCTGTCTTCTAATATTTTGCAAATATTCAAATTTTTTAAAAACTGTGCAAAAACCAAGTGTGCAGATCCAAACAATAAAACATTAACTATCAAAAGCAATTAACATGAACAAATCTACAACTACTGATATATAACCCTCATTCAGCAAATAGGCAGGCACAATATATATACTGGCCTTAAAGGAAAAAAGGTATTACCCACTTAACAGTACCATAAATATAAATGAAAATTAACTGTACAGTCTAACTTACCTTTGTATGGAGAGAAATCATTCTGTTCTATGATTATTTTCATATGAACTGTAAAATGCTTATTTAAATACCCTTTCAAAAATGAACACATGCTGCTTATATACTGAGAATTATGAAGAACAAAAACATATAAATATTTTATAGAACAATTTACTGCCATGACAAACATATGCTGGTATAAGTTATATTCATACCTGTTGATAAGGTATTTAATCACAGGACAATTAGCTTTGTTATAAGCTCTCTAAATCCAAACATATAATATGCATTTGGGTTGAAGATTTAAAGAATGAAACCAGACTAATTCCTCCAGTGTTACCAAAAACCAATATTGACATTGCTTCAAATGTCTAACCATATTAAATATGAGTTAATTGCCTCTTTTATCTAACAGAGAAGATGAATATTGTACACCAAGAAGTACTTCTGTTGCTACATGTTGCCTATACATGCTTTAAACAGGGCTCTCAAACGTGATCATCATTCAGACCAACTTGGTGTTAAGAGTCGATACCTTCCAAGGTTTCATTTCCAAGAACCTCTTTAAAAACTTCTGTTTTAAGAAGGTATGACTTATTTTACAAAGAATCATTTTTGTTAATCTGCTTGTGTGCAAAGAAACTTTCTGAAACTTGATAGTTTACCAGAATTTAATATTTTAGAATGATTTTGCAAGACCTGTATGTTTCATGAGTGTACAGTTAACTAACGATCAAAACTTGAAAGGCATTTCTCCTTGTAACTCAGGAAATAATGATACCTACAAGCAAAACTGGTACCTCAACATTTGCTGCAATACAGGTGAAACTATAGTATTAAAAGTTATTCATTACAAAATAATCTCTTTAAAATATAAAATGATAAACACCATCACAAAATAGTTGAATAGCTTCTTCCAAATATTCAATGTTGCAAAGATCTAAAAGGCACATGGAGCTCATGAGTAAAGCATTGTTAAAACTTGAAGTAGCTTTGGTGGGTTTCTCTGGGTCCATATGAAAACACAAGCCAACTGATACATTTCTTAGTGGGATTCATCTGCAGAACACCTACAAAAGTAAGAAAGATTTAAGTTGATATACCATTATGTTTGTTTATACTTCTCACTTGTATATGAACTTCGTGATGAAGGAACTGATTCATCAAACAAGATAAATTCTTTTGATTGAAAGTCACCATGTAGATGCTAAAATATAAACATCTGATTTCATAGCTTCCAATTGATTTGCTTATAAATTGAAAAGCAGATGGGAGTTTTTCCATTATAACAAAAGGCATTTTAAGGGAGCTTTAGGAGTAAAAGTGGGCTTAAATACATAGAAAGATCTGTAAGAGTGTGTGATTTTACGGGTCATTCAGTTTGTACCACCTTGATCCCAGTGGCATCAAGAATACAAGCAAATACAAAGGTTCATCAAAAAGAGATACAATAGGTTTAAAGTGAAATTTTGTATAACTTTCTATATAGCTTGCTTTAGCTAAGGAATGTATATGTATATGTTGGTACGAAAGTCTTGTTTGAAGGAAAACATTTTTTTTTGGTACCAGGGATCAAACTATCGACCTTGCACTTGCCAAGCAGGCGCTTATAACGCTGAGCTAAATCCCCAGCCCTGAAGAAAGAATTTTAAAATTAGAAGAACTTTTTTGAACCAAATGAAACCAGCAGTTCAAGAGAAAGTATAGAAACTGAAGTTGAACAGAAGAGCCTTTTATTGCCCGATATTTTCCTTAATTTTTCATATGAGGGACAAACTCAGGAACTTTAGTACTGGATACTCTATGAATAGTGATGTTTCTGCAAATACTGAGAGTAGTAGCAAGAATAAAAGCATTTCTAAATAAAGTTTTCAAGTGCTCAAATAAGACCTTTTGTCTCCACTCCTTTAAGGAAAAGGCATGGGTGGTCATTTCATTCAGTGGGAAACTACCTTGTCGTATTTCTTTAAATTTTAAGATGAGCAACAAACTGTTTTGAAGCACACAAAACTTAGAAAGTGTTTTTGTAGGAATAATTTAAATGACTGCATCAAAATAATTTTATTGCATTGTAAATTAATATCCAACAATTAATGGATAAAGATGACATTTTAAACTTACTTTTGAAATTTTTCAATTAACTTCTTCACCATTTTATCTGTGATGCCTGGGCAGGCAGCTTCAGCTACAGCAATACTTTTCTCAAGTTCTTCAATTGCCTGATTCCTGCTTGCATTATTCTCATCCTGTTGTTTAAGCTGAGAAAGATTGATAACTATAATATTTAAAATACTGTACAACTTAAATAAGAGATCCAGTGCTTAAAAATCTGCACTTACTTCAGCAAATGCAGGTGTGATTATCATAGACAAACAGCTCAGGGTTTGCACAAGATCTTGCTCCTTTGAATAAATAAATATGTTATACATATGAAATTACAACAATCATTCATGATATTCCTACTTATTCTGTAAAGAATGTGAACTATTTTAGATACCTGCCTCAAGCACACGATAAGGCAAGTCACTATATTTTCTCCATATCACTAACTTCCATTCATCAGCCATAAGGCCCCTGTCTTCTAGGATTACGGTAGATGTCTATGATTCTTTAGGCTTCTGTATCTCTAGGTGAATTGCATTAAAAATACTAGTGACTACTCAAATGACTTCCATTATCTTTTGTTTTAAATTTTTTAATTGGGTCAAATCTAAAGATAAATAGTACTGTGTGCAGAGTTAGAAACACAGACAGTTAGGAATGTTAAAGTCTAACTAGTTTTATCGCCTCACTGTAGCCTATCAAAAGGAGCTAATCATCCTTATGTACATACTTCCCCATTCTGTAGTTTCTTTGGATCAGGCTTCTTTCGCACAGTGGTGAAACTCCACTCAGGGTGAGTATTATTTTCCTTGTTGCTGGGTTCCCTAAAGAGATCAACAAAGACATCTCTATAAATTCCTAAATAATTGAGCATAGAAAAAATACCAAATCAATGCAGGCAGAATCTGAAGAGATAATTATCCCCATGTTTAACAACTTACAGTATAAAAAAGCATTTGATCACAGTTTTGGGTAGATACATTTTACTGAAGAGTAGCAGTGTTTCTCAGTTCTAAATATGCATCAGAATCCCATGTGGAGGGTTCCTACACATATAATTCTCCTGGGGATTAAATCAAGATCTCCAGTAGCATGACTGTGTCTTTAAGAGTCCACTGGGGGATTCCTATGGCAGGTAAGGCTAACAGTCATTGGAAGACAATATAAACTATGCTGATATACTTACTGTACACATTTGAAATCTGGAGCAATTTCTCATACATGCAGAAATCAGTCTTAACTAAAGAAAGTTGCTATTGTCTTTGTACCAGTTTTCCTAGTGAAAATGTAAATTCTGGTATAGCTTATTGACTTTTCTAGTCAAAATTAAGCTAGGGAGTTAGAGGCTGAATTGTTAATATAATGCTGCCATGAAAAAAAATTTAAAAATAAAAAAATACTGCAATCTGTTTTCAAAGGGTAAAAAGTGCCAGGGATCAAACCTTGGGCTTTGTGCACAGTAGCACTCTACCACCAAGCTCTATTCCCAGCCCCATCAAAGAATATTTAAATGTACCGGTCTGATCAAAATTTGGAACATGGCCAAGAGGTGGCGAGGTCTGCAGGTCAGTTCTCCACAGGGATTTTGTAGGTTGCTGTCCAAGTAGGGGTAGACACACTCCCTTATTACTTCTTGTAAACTAATAGAAAACCTTTAATTGAATCTTATTCCAAAATTTTGTAGTATACTCAAGTATCCACTAGGGGTTAGACCAAGACCATTCAAAACTAGAGCTAGTCACTTCCAAGAAAAAAATGTGTTTCTAAATTCATTATGTTCTACAGACAGTGGCTGCAAAAGACTTTCCCAGGTTCTAAAGTGAAATTTCAGAATGTGCTTTATATTAAAATGGGCTTCCTATATAAAAATTAAATAATTGGTACATACGAATCGGAGCCCTCAGAATCAGATTCATCATCACTGTGTCCTTCTGCCTTCCATCTCTTAAATCGGTCTATCAGTTCTGTCAGATAAGAAGTCTTCTTTGAATTTTTTACAATGAATTTATGTTTCAGAAGTTCTTTAGCTGTAGGACGCTAAGGCATAGAATGAAGAATACATGACAATTTTAAGGCTATGATTGCAAGGGGTGGTAAAAATCATTGAAATTATTACACAGAAATTTATTTTAAAAAGCCTATGGAAATGAGGATAATTAAATTGCCATAATATTGCTGTTGGAAAATAGGTAATTCTGTTCTTTGATTTGCTCACACGATATTCCCTATTTTGGTATCCCATTTGTTAAAGTCCAGTGGGCGGGATATAGTCTAACTCCCAGCAAACCAGCAGGCAGGCAAAGTCTTCTCAAAAGCAGAGCAACTTATGGTAGGATTTAAGAATTAAAAATTTAAAAACATTTCACCATAATGCTTTACAACTTTTATTAATTTACTGTAAGTTGAAAAAAATCCACAAACTCGGTGAGCTATATAATTTTGTTATCATTTGTACATATCTTACAAAACCGTAAGTTTGTTATTGTTTGCTAGTATCTTACAATCGCTTCTTTATCAAGCAACAATTCCTACTGCATCTAAATGCTAACTCCAGATTCTGTGGGGGATACTTACCCTCCAGCATTTTATTAGTATCAGAATGTTTATGATCAATTTAAAATAGTTATATTAAGTTTAGACAGTTCTTGCATATTTCTAGCCTCCAGAAGATAACAACAGTAAAACAACTATAATAAAACTTTCCAAGTAAATGAGAAGAGCTCATGAGAGCAGGCAAAAGAACAAATTGTATGTTGAATTTTCTAAACATTAAATAAAAATAGTTAAACTTAAATATAACTTACATGAAAACATAGAAAGAATCACTGAGAATATTTATACATGTGATTTAATAATGATGCAAAATAAAAATGAGTTTTATTTCTCAAATATCTTTCCCCCTTGAAATATGAAATGATCACTAGAATAAACAGGAAGTAGGGGATCAAGAAAAGGTTCAGGGAAAGGAGAAAATGAACTAAGGATCTGTATAAGAATATCCTGGATGGGTATTAAACAGTTTTCATGTGTACACTAATCCCCAATGTAGGAAAATCCAGCTTCTCCATAAGTAGATCTAACAAAAGAAAAACAAGTAAAAGCAATATATACTCACAAATGATGGATCTTTATTCAGACAAGCATCGATAAACTCCTTAAAAGACTTAGTAAAGTCTCCAACAAGAGTGGGAGGATTATTTTTTGGAATAAGAAACAGAACTCTCATGGGGTGCATATCAGAGTTAGGTGGCTCTCCCTTGGCTAGTTCGATGGCAGTAATTCCCAATGACCAGATGTCAGCCTAAGATAAAAGAAAGGGACAAAGACTATCACCTTGAAACTCTATTCCCCTTGCTGCCATGTAATATTCTGTGTAATGCAGTGGTCACATGAAAACCTCTGAAGAAATACAGTCTAAATTTTTACTTATAGAATTTGCTGATTAAAAATGTTATTGATTCCATACTCTGTGTCAGGTATCATTCTAGCCACAGAAGATTTGGGTGACAAATAAGCCAGACAAAAGTCTCTGTTCTCAAGGAGGTTACGTTCTTAGCTACGTAGGTGAGTCAGATAGTATTCAGTTCTGTGAGGAAAATAAGAAAGTGGAATGAGGTTCTAATGGAGGACAGGGCCAAGGGTTGGAAATTTATCTAGGCTGACTGGGGAAACATCTTTATGTAGGTGATGTTTAAGCAGTGACCTGATTGACTCCAGACAAAGAAAAGGTCAACAGTAAAGATCCTGCCCCAGGTGTTCACTTGCTATGTTTGGGGCCACTCTGAGACTGCTATGGGTGAAGCAGACCGAGTACAGAAGAGTGTAGGGATGAGGCTGCAGTGGAGGTCAATGGCGGATCACACTGGAACCTTGTATGTCACAGCAAGAACTTCGGATTTGTATTCCAAGTGAGATTTAAATCCACTGAAGCGAGGTTTGAAATATGGCCAGCATCAGGGAATTTATGATTAAGCAGCAAAATATGACATAAATCTTCCTTAAGAAACGCTTGAAAAGGAAGGAAAAATAAAGCAGTCAATTAACTAGGATGGCAGGCTATATAAAGTTATTACAGAAACAAAATAGGTTAGCTGGGTACCGTGGCACATGCCTATCATTCCAGCTACTTGAGAGGTTGAGACAGGAGGATCACAAATTCCAGTTCAGCCTCAACAACTTAGCCAGACTCTGTTTTAAAATAAATAAAATAAAAAGGGCTGTGGATGTAGCTCAGCACTCCCTGGTTTTGAATTCCAGTATGGGGGGGAGACTCTATGGTTTTTACAGGTAATAACTTCACCTTTGAGTCATAAGCTGACTGCTGAATAACTTCTGGAGCCATCCAAAATGGAGTTCCCACGAAGGTGTTTCTTTTAATTTGTGTATCAGTCAGCTGTCCAGCAACTCCAAAGTCAGCAAGTTTAACATCTCCTTGTTCTGAGAGCAAGACATTAGCAGCTAGGAAACAAAGGGAAAAAACCCTCAATTCTTCAGAATACATTTATTTTTCACAGGTTCATATTAGACTTTTGTGTACCTTTTATGTCGCGGTGAATTTTCTTTTCTGAATGCAGATAGTCCAGACCTTTCAAAATTTCCTTTAGCATGGTAGCAATCTGGAACTCATCAAATGGACCAGCTCGCAGCTTAAGAGGAAAAATGTACACTTACACACATGCTTGAAAATTTGCAAAAATAAAATTCAAAATTGATACATTTGAAATAAGGAAATCACGTAGCTATATGAAACAGCGCTGTTTATTAAACTAATACGCAAATGAAAAAGAAATTTAAATGCAGAAGAAAAAAGCAAAATGTTTTAAGACAAAAGGCTGAAGAGGGTTTTACATTATTACATTTAATCTTGAAAGATAATAGAAGCACATTACTTTGATACTGGCACAAAACTTAGAGGTTCTCAAAATTTACAGCAAAGATTTAACAAATAGGTGCAAATAAGGGTAAAACTAGCTATTTTTATTTTTTCAAAAGTGAAAATTTAAATTCTTGCATTTGCTATTAAAAAGTTCCTCAAAATGTTGACATGAGACTGATTTTTATATTAGACAACCTACAGGATTTCTGTAGCAACTATTTAATCATAGGCGTCTCCTGTAGCATCATTCTTAGCATTTATATGTTTAAATAATATTGTGAGGAATAGAGCCTTTTTGAGTCTCCAATTTTAAATTTGGCCAGGTATATAATAATCAAACTATTCAGACTCATTGTAAAAAAATGTCAAATCATGGAGGGATAATATTTTTAAAATAAATGTAACACATTTCCCTTTCTTTCACCATCCCTGTACCAAAGCCAGTGGTTCCAACCAGAATACAAGGAAAGCAATGATTAAGTTTCAGAAGAATTTGTAATGGAATATCTGAAAGTTTCTCTTTAAAATACGTGGTTATTTTAAAATTCTGGTACCTCATAAAGCACAAACAGTGGACTGTACAATATTATTACAGGAAAGGGTGGGAATCTAAAGTCAGAACGGAGGTAAAATTCTGTTTGCTGGAAAGCAGGAAGAGGTTGGTGAAAAATCAAACATTGCCTACTTTGCTCTCACACTGGGAGGGATTCACATCTCTTTGACACCTTGTGTATTTCATCTTTCATGAATGCCATATTTATGCTGAATAAAAAGTACTTTCATGTTGAAATTTAACAGCTTAAAATAGAACCCATACTTGGGTCTCACCATTTAATACTAACTGGTCTGGGTATATAGTTTACTCCGGGGGTATCTGTTATTCATTAAGGCTTTTCCCTAAGTAACATGATATATTTACTTTTAAGTCTATCAATTTTTATTCCAAAAGTTTCTATTTCAAAAGCAATGATTAAATTTTCACGTAAAAGATGAAAATATATTGTTGATCAATGACAATGAAATTCTGTAAGAGGACCAAAAACTGGACAAACTTATGTTTACTTAAGGCTGGTACTTACTATCCCCTGATCATAAAACACTGGTAGGGCCTGAGGCATATCCTTCGCTACTTAAGAAACTGGACAAGACCCATGAAAAGGGTAAACTAGCATCCAAAATGGCTTCTGAATGTGGCACAGATAAGCCTATCCTACCTAATGCACAATTTTAAAGATATATAAGTAAAAATGATGCCATAAAGACTAACTAGCTTATCTGCTGTACCTGAGGTCCAGTAGAAAATTCAATAAAAGTAAAACCTCAAATAACTATGTACTAGAAGAGGATAGAGAGAAGACTGTGGCAGAGATAGAGTGGGTGGATTTTTCCCCTTCACTGCTACACAGAAAACTGCCTCAAAGCTGTGCTTAATTTATGTCTTTAGCACTAGTGGTTCTGATGACAAAAGGAGAGCAAAGGGAGTGGGGAAGGGTAGGTGAATGAATGCACGTGTTTTGTTGTTTGTTCTCAGTATTGGGAGCGCAAACCCAGGGTGCTCTACCACTGAGCTATATCCATAGCCTCCTTTCTATTTTGAAAATATTTGTATATTTGTTTTACTGAGTTAACTCAGGCAAGCCTTGAGCTTTAGAGGCTCCTGGCTGAGCCTCTCAAGTAGCTGGGATTAAAGATATATACCTCCATGGTCAGTGTAGGTTGTTTACTTTTTTAAAAATTTCCAATACACCATGGGGAAAGATAATGGTCTGCATCCTTAGAGTGAATACCTACACTGCTCTCCAGTGATGAAAGACTCTGCCATGTCTCTAAAGGGAATAGCTCCACCCCAGGACAGGGAAGTGGCCTCATGTAATTTACCTCTGTTGTCAAATATTTGCCAAAAGAGGACATCTGCTCTTTTAAGACTGTGCACTAGTGAGACGGTGAATTTTTTCCTCACACTCCTTTGACTGCAAGCTAATCCGTAAGGCAATATGCTATATTTAGCCTTCTTTTTATAATTAGCAAGTTGCTTCTAGGGTTTCTTTTTTTCTTGGTTTTATGTTTTACTCTACTTACCTTATTGCATTTTTGTTGCAAGCCGCTGAAGGGTATTTTTGGTTTTGATTTTTTTTGGTGGGGGGAGAAGTGGCGTAAGATAGATCTAATAACATGATATACAACATGCTCAGAGTCTATTCACATATTGGACTGGGGATGTGGCTGAATGCTGGAAAACCTGGCTGCTATGCACAAGGCCCTCAGTTAAATCACCTGTACCCCCCCACAAACTCTGTTTACATGCAAACAATAGTTTTTCAAAGATTAAAGACTCCCAAAGGACACTACATATACTGCTGACTTAAGTTGAAGTAATAATCGTAAGGTACTCCATTAGCCAGTTTAAGTAAGAAAACACTTCACTCAACATTCCTCTTATTTTCTCATTTCTGGTACCAGAGCCCTTCTCTACACCTAAGTCTTTTAAGATTCCCCGAATGATACCACTCATTGGTATATGACTGTTCATAGAAAAGAAACAATATATTGCTTTCTTCCTAAGGTCCAGTTAAATGAAAAGTA